>PVJS01022227.1:0-30732 GCA_004027185.1 Glis glis
CTCCCAAATACTGGGATTACAAGCGTGTGCCACCACACCCGGCCAACTAGTCTCCGTCTTTTTTTTTTTTTTTTCGGTACCAGGGATTGAACCCAGGGGCGTTCTACCTCCGCACTACACCCCCGGCCCTATTTTTTTATACTTTATTTTGAAACCGGGTCTCTTGAAGTTGTGGAGGGCCTCACTAGGTAGAGAGAGAGACAGGGAGAGAGAGAGAGAGAGAGAGAGAGAGAGAGAGACCGCGCGCGCGTGCGAGCGCTGAGGCTGGCCGCAAACCCGGATCCTCTGGTCTCCCCCTCCCAAAGTACTGGGATTACAAGCATGCGCCACCACGCCCAGCCTTTATACTTTATTTTGAAACCGGGTCTCACTAAGTTGCGGAGGCCTCACTAAGTAGCTGAGGCTGGCCGCGAACCCTCCTCTTTCCATCTCAGCCTCCCAAGTACTGTGATTCCAAGCGTGCGCCACCACGCCCGGCAACTAGTCTCTTTTTGATGGATGCCAGTAAATAATCCTTTACTGCTGATCTTCAAAGAACAGGTTATAGTATAGTGTAAGTTTTAGAAGTATGTCTGGGGAACCAGGAGCACTGGTGACTTCTGTAATCCTAGTACGTGGGAGGCTGAGATAGAAGGATCACAAATTCAAGGCCAGCCTGGGCAATTTAGTGAGACCTTGTCACACAAATAAATAAATAAATAAATAAATAAATAAATAAATAAATAAATAGGCTGGGGGTATAGTTTAATGGTAGAATGCTCCTGGGTTCAATCCCCAGTACCCCTGCTCCCTCCCCCAAAGTATGACTGAGATTTTTCAGAACTTTATCTGCAGTGCTTGTCTACAAAACTAAGATTCCTAGATCCATCTGTTTTCTGAGACAATCTCTAGGGAATCTACTGGCTAGGTGATTTATATGTTCAGGCAAGCTTGTGAAATGAAGATTTACTTTATGTGCAAATGCCATTGGTCCTTTAGGTTTCCTGGAAATAAGGAGCAGTTAAGACATTATCTGTCTTTCATGAATTTGTAATCTGGTTATGGAAAAAAGTCACACATAAAAAAATATGACTCACTGGTGATGAAGGGAGGTATTCTCTTGTGGTTTAGAATCCTGAGGGTTTAGCTGGGCGTGGTGGCGTACACCTTTAATCCTAGTTGGGAGGCTGAGACAGGAGGATTGTAGGTTGGAGAACAGCCTCAGCAAGTAGCAAGACTCTCATCAACCTAGTGGAACCCTGTTTCAAAATAAAAATAAAATAGGACTGGGGATGTAGCTCGGGGATTGAATGCCCCTGGGTTCAATCCCTTGTACCACCAAAAAAAAAAAAAAAAAGAAAAGAAAGATGAGGATTTTACATAGATAGGAACAGAGAGCATTCCTTTGCTTTAACCATCACTAGAAAAAAGACAAGTGGAAATGAAATTTTTTATCCCCTCATAGCAACTTGTTAGAATATATTTTTTTGCAGAATATTTGTGTGTCAGTGGGGAAGCTGTCTTAATATGCAAACTGAGATTTAATAGGAGCATTGTGGGATTGTAGAGTACTTTGAGTTCTTCCTGAAATGCCATTTCCCCCATGCTTCTAGACTGCTTACATTTGTGAATTCCTAGGGACTACAGGACAATCTCTAGAACAGGTAGATGGGATAAGAGACTGGAATCAGGGAAGTTTGATAGGTATCTTCTACTGTAGTTTAAGTGTAGATGATAGTGACTGCCTTAGTGGTGGTAACAGTAAAAGAAAGGTTTTTGTTTTTGGTAGTACTGGCGGTTGAACTCAGGCATTGCACCTCTGAGCTACACTTCCAGCCCTTTTTTTTTTTTAATTTTGAAACAGTTTCGCTAAGTTGCCTGGAGTGTCACTAAATTGCTGAAGCTTGCCTTGAAACTGTGATCCTCCTGTCTCAGCTTCCCAAGTACTGGGATTATAGGCGTACACTACAACACCCAGCTAAGAAAGGATATTTTGAAGGAAGAGCTAATTTGCAAGATAGCATGTAATAGAATATATTATAGGTGCTCTTTCTTTTTTGTCCTGGAAATCAAATTCAGGGCCTCCCTTTGCTAGCCAAGTGCTCTACCACTGAGCTATATCCCCACCCTTTTTATTTAATTTTGAGACAAGTTGCCCAGACTGGCCTCAATCTTGCATTCCTCCTGTCTCTGCCTCCTTAGTAGCAGGGATTACACATGCAACTACCCTTGGCCACCGGCAAGTATACTGGTTACTTAAGACCTTACTACTCAAAGTCCACAAACATTGATATCATCAAGGTTAGAATGCAGAAGGTCAAGTCCTACCCTAGGCTAACTGTATCCAAATCTGTAGTTTAAACTAGATTCTCACTACTTGAGAAGCATTGGAACCTTTAAATATTTCCTCTGGAATTTTCTCCTTTTCATCACAGTTCCTAATGATTCCATTCATTTCACCTTCAGCCTGCTGTGCACTCTCTTTGTTTTTGGTACTGGGGATTGAACCCAGGAGTATTCTACCTCAAAGCTGTTCTCTTAGCCCTTTTTTTTTTTTGCGATACCGGGGATTGAACCCAGGGGCGTTCTACCTCCGCGCTACACCCCCCGGCGATATTTTTTATACTTTATTTTGAAACTGGGTCTCACGAAGTTGCGGAGGGCCTCACTAAGTAGGTAAGTAGGTAGGTAGGTAGAGAGAGAGAGACAGAGAGAGAGAGCGCGCGAGCGAGCTGAGGCTGGCCGCGAACCCGTATCCTCCGGTCTCCGCCTCCCAAAGTACTGGGATTACAAGTGTGCGCCACCACGCCTGGCTCTCTCAGCCCTTTTTATTTTTATTTTTATTTATTTGTTTTTTTGCAGTACAGGGGATTGAACCCAGGGGCATTCTACCTCTGAGCTACACCCCCAGCCCTATGTTTTTATTCTTTATTTTGAAACAGGGTCTCACTAAGGTGCGGAGGGCCTCACTAAGTAGCTGAGGCTGGCCGCAAACCTGTGATCCTCCTATCTATCTCAGTCTCCCAAATACTGAAATTACAAGCGTGCGCCACCACGCCCGGCCCTCCTTTGTATTTCTTACAATATAAAGAAATTGAGCTAAACCTGACTTTTATGTGTGTTTGTTGCATGGGGATTGAATCTAGGGGCATTCTACCTCTGAGCTATATCCCCAGTCCTTTTTTTTTGTGTGTGGTACCCGGGATTGAACCTAGGGGCGTTCTACCTCCGAGCCACACCCCCAGCCCTATTTTTTTTTTTTTTTTGCGGTACCGGGGATTGAACGCAGGGGCGTTCTACCTCCGCGCTACGCCCCCGGCCCTATTTTTTTTTTTATACTTTATTTTGAAACCGGGTCTCACGAAGTTGCAGAGGGCCTCGCTAAGGATCCCCAGCCCTATTTTTTGTTGCGCAGGGCCTCACTAAGTTACTGAGGCTGGCTACGAACCCGAATCCTCCTGTCTCCGCCTCCCAAGTACTGGGATTACAAGGGTGCGCCACTGCGCCTGGCCCCCCAGTCCTTTTTATTTTTATTTTGAAACAAGGTCTTGTTAAGTTACTGAGGATGTCCTTGAACCTGTGATTCTCATGTCTCGGCCTCCTAAGTACTGGGATTACTCTGCACCCAGCTAAACCTGACTTTGTTTTTTTTTTTTTTTGCCGGTACCAGGGATTGAACCCAGGGGCGTTCTACCTCTGCGCCACGCCCCCGGCCCTATTTTTTATACTTTATTTTGAAACCGGGTCTCACGAAGTTGTGGAGGGCCTCACTAAGTAGAGAGAGAGAGAGAGACAGAGAGAGAGAGAGAGAGAGAGAATTCTGAGGCTGGCCGCGAACCCGGATCCTCTGGTCTCTGCCTCCCAAAGAACTGGGATTACAAGCATGTGCCACCACGCCTGGCTTTAAACCCGACTTTTAATACTATTTAATATTAATGTGTAAAGACTTCTGCAATTGAACTTTCATTGTGAACACATGCTCACTCACATATTTCCTCTAAAATAGTTTCTGCTAAGAATGCACTGTAAGCTGGGCATGGTGGTGCACACCTGTAATTCCAGTACTTAAGTGTCTGAGACAGGAGGATTGCAGGTTCAAGGCCAACCTCAGCAATTTAGCAAAACCCTGTTTCAAAATAAAAAGGGCTAGGCTATAGCGCTGAGGTGCCCCTGGGTTCAGTCTCCAGTACTGAAAAACAAAGCAAGCTGGGCATGGTGGTGCACTCTCGTAATCCCAGTACTTGAGAGGCTGAGACAGGAGGATCGCAGGTTCACGGCCAGCCTCAGCTACTTAGTGAGGCCTTCCGCTATTTAGTGAGGCCTTCCACAACTTAGTGAGACCCTGTTTCAAAATAAAAAATAAAATAGGGCTGGGGTGTCTGGAGCCATCTTAGCCCACGCATTGAGGTCACCATTTTGGACTGGCTCAACCATGTACACAGTACATGCTAAGTGGAAATTGTCCGCACACAGACAAGCTTCCTTGGACCGGATGGGACTGAAAGGTGGACATTGATGACCTCCTGTTCTCCCTGAAACGTTCTCCTTGCCACTCCCTGGTCTTAACTTGTGATCTTCTTTCTGTTTGCTTTGTTTGAACCCTTAATATAAGAAGGGCCCTGGCTACAGAAGGCCAGGAGAATCACCATCTATCTCCTCCCTGACCCCCCAAGTTATTAAATGTAATTTTCTTCAAATTATTATATCAAGCTTCGTGTCGTTATCGTGCAAGAAAGACTAGTGTCAGGGAGCTGCCTTAAAGCAGCGACCTTCTATGGTAGGAACCACAGGACAGTCTTCAGGGAGCAGCGACCTTCCGTGGCAGGAACCATGGAACAATTCAGGGAGCTGCACAAAGCAGCAACCCTTCGTGGCAGTAGTCAGTGTCCGCTAGAGCCCGCTATGCTGGGGGTGGAGCTCGGAGGTAGAATGCCCCTGGGTTCAATCCCCAGTACCCCCCCCCAAAAAAAAGTATAGTTGGCTGTGCCTGTTGCATCTTGGTTACCTTTGTGCTGGTGCCTTTGTCTTCATTTCATTGGAAACCATAGCAATGAGAAGTAAAATGCGGGTTTTAATTAGGCAAGTGATTAATGAGCAGAATTATAACTTGAGAAGTGATGAGAAGTAGAAACTATCTGTATTATTTATCTAATGTTGGCTTAGGTCTTGTAGGCCACCTCACTCAACAAGTATTTGCACAACTCTAAGATAGTGAAGATATTGTATAAAACAAATAGAAGGCGAGAGGAGGACTAATTGGCTGGAGGGAACTGGAGAACCTTACAGAAGAGGTAACTGTGTAATGAGTAGTTCACCATACTAGCAAATGGAGACGGGTGTTTCAGAAGGAGGGGTGGCCAGCAAAAGTGAAGACCAGAGGTGGGAGAAGATTTTAGATATTTCAGGAGCAAGTAGCTCAAATGGCTGAATTGAAATCTGCTAGAAAAGCCATTGATCTTCTCATTGTTATGTCCTGCGTATACTCTGGTAACTATTGCTTGATAATTCATTTTATCGAAACATTCATATTGTTGATAGGAAGAATTAAGCCAAATTGGATTAATTTTTCTTTTTTCTTTTTTCCTTCTTTTTCTTGTGGTACAGGGGATAGAGCCCAGGCGTATTCTACCTTAGAGCTACACCCCCAACTCCATTTTAATTTTAATTTTGAAACAAGTCTCACTAAGTTGCAGAGAGCCTCACTGTGTTGCTGAGGCTGTCCTCAAACCTGCAATCCTCCTGTCTCAGCCTCCCAAGGACTGGGATTACAGGTGTGTGCCACCATGCCTAACATTTATTTCTCAAGGTGTGGGAGGATAACTTCATTTGCTTACTATTCAAGTGATGTTATAGCAAGGTTTCGTTTATTAAATCTTTGCATTTAGGCCTGGCGTGGTGGCACAAGCCTATAATCCCAGTACTTGGGAGACTGAGACAGAAAGATCAAAGGTTCGAGGCCAGCCTCAGAAACTTAGTGAGATCCTGTTTCCAACTAAAATAAAATACGGCTGGAGAGGTACAATGTCCCTGGGATCAGTCTCCAGCACCACCACCACCACCACCACACACACACACACAAAATCTTTGCAGCTATTCCATAAATGTTCTTTCTTTTTTTTTCTTTTTGAATTTTAACCTATAAATGCAGTAACATTTTAATTTTGTGTGTGTGTGGTACTGGAGATTGAACCCAGGGGCATTCTACCTCTGATACCTCTGAGCTATATCCCTAGCCCTATTTTTTATTCTTTATTTTGAAACAAGGTCTCACTAAGTTGCGGAGGCTCTTGCTAAGTAGCTGAGGCTGGCCGCGAACCCAGATCCTCCTGTCTCAGCCTCCAAGTACTGGGATTACAAGTGTGTGCCACCACGCCCGACACTCACATTTTAATTTTTTAGTTGTGTGTTCATGCGTGTGGTACTGGGGATGAAACCCAGGGCCTTCTACTTCTGGGCTACACCCCCCAGCCCTATTTTATTTATTTTGAAACAGGATCTCACTAAATTGCTGAGAGCCTTACTGAGTTGCTGAGGCTGTCTTCAAACGTGTGATCCTTCTGTCTCAGGTCCCAAATACTGGGATTACAGGTGTGCACCACTGTGTCCCACCCAACATTTTTAAATGTAAGCAAATCTTTCAGTGTATGTGGTTAAATTTACTGGAGATGACAAAAGGATAGTAGCATTTTGATTTCAGTTTTATTTCTCTTCCCCATATCTTTTATCCCCAAATCAATTTATTAGTACCTTTTTTTTTTGTGGTATCGGGGATTGAACCCAGGGCCGTTCTACCTCTGAGCTACACCCCTGGCCCTATTTTTTATACTTTATTTTGAAACCGGGTCTCACGAAGTTGTGGAGGGCCTCGCTAAGGAGAGAGAGAGAGCGAGAGTGAGAGCGAGAGTGAGCTGAGGCTGGCCGCGAACCCGGATCCTCCGGTCTCAGCCTCCCAGGTACCGGGATTACAAGCATGTGCCACCACGCCCGGCTCCTCAGCCCATTTTATTTTGTTTTTCTTTTCGTGTGTGTGTGTTGCTGGGGATTGAACCCAGGGGCATTCTACCTCCAAGATTCACCTCCAGCACTATTTTATTTGGAAATAGAATCTTGCTAAGTTGCTGAGAGCCTCACTAAGTTGATGAGGCTGGCCTCAGACCTATGATCTTCCTGTCTCAGCCTCTCAAGTACCGGAATTACAGGATTGGGCCACTGCACCTGGCTTGATATAGCGTAATTTATCTAATCATTCTCCTGTTAATGGACACTTATGTTTTGCATTTTTGTTATTACAAGAAAATAGAACAAACCTCTACTTGTGCACATATTTTTGTGCACATTTATGGATGTTTGTGTTGAAAAGATAACTGAAAATTACTTTGCTGAGTCAATTCCCTTCCCTACTCCTGGATTTGCACATTTTAAATTCATAAATATTGTCAAATCCAGTACATTTCTAAACTTTTTCTTGCTGTTTGCATTCTGCCTGTGCAATAGCAGAAATTCTTGTATAGGATATGCAGATATATTCATAAGAAATGTAGAGTCAAAGTAGAAACTGCCTTTAATTTTTTTGTTTATGGAAAAACATTTTGTGATACAGAACTGATTATGCAAAGTAAAATGCATTAAATTAATGAAAATATTCCTTTTATTGAAACAGATCTACAGTGGACGAGCGAACCAGAAAGATGCCCTTCTTAAAACTGAAGCCATGAAATGGTGATTGCTTTAGTCGTTTTTAACCCAGGGGAGACTTTGTTTTCCTTATTTCACTGACTCCTTGAGACCTTGCAGAGTTATAACTTATATAATTTTGGAATGAAGTTTGGACTTGTTCCTTTTTTATTTTTATTTTTAAGTAGCATAAAATAGCATCATGCATGAGAACCTGATACTTAAAACTTTAGCTTCTATGGAAAGTTATGGAACTCTGTGATTTGACTGTAAGATCCCCCCAAATAGCAATAATTTGATATAATCAACTGAAATTGAAAAGATAAAAGGTGTTAAGACAGTTAAATCTTATTAATAATATAGATGTTACAAATTTAGTGGGAAAACACATGAACAAAACATTGTGACTTTGACTTGTCAACTGAGGAAGAGAGCACTTAAGCCATTTCCAGAAGAAATCAGGTTAAGTTAATTTTTTTCAGGTTTCATTGCAGGTTTGCCAGTAGCTATCGTCTCTAATGTTAGGAAATGGTGTCCCAGCATAACTGAGAAACGGATAGTTTTATTTTGTTTTTAAATTTTTTTTTTGTGTGTGGTTCTGGGGATTGAACCTAGGGACATTCTATCTCTTAGCTATCCCCCCAGCCCTTTTTATTTTCTTTTATTTTTTATTTGCGGTACCGGGGATTGAACCCAGGGGCGTTCTACCCCCGAGCTACACCCCCGGCCCTATTTTTTATACTTTATTTTGAAACCGGGTCTCATGAAGTTGCGGAGGCCTCACTAAGTAGCTGAGGCTTGCCGCAAACCTGGATCCTCCGGTCTCCGCCTCCCAAGTACTGGGATTGCAAGCGTGCACCGCCTCGCCTGGCTCCTTTCTATTTTTTATTTTGAAACAGTTCTCCATCCTTTACTGAGGCTGGCCTTGATCCTGCAATTCTCTCATCTCAGCCTCCTAAATACTGGGATTATAGTCATGCACCACTCTGCCCAGCTTCCGATAGTTTTAATTTGAATTAGCTTTAGAAATACATACATTCTTTTTAAAATTCATGTTTTACATATCTAGGTTTGTCCAAAGCAAGTAAATAGTAAAGTGTAATATCATGACGTAAGAATTGTTCCCAAAAATACTGCCTCAGGTTCGCATTGTCTTGAATGTGTGTGCATGTGTGCAGTTTCCTTGGAGACCATGATCCTTCAGCTTGTTCAGGTTTTTGTTTTCATTTTTTTTTTCTTTTGCGGTACTAGGGATTGAACCCAGGGACATTCTACCTCCAAGCTACACCCCCAGCCCTATTTTTTATTCTTTATTTTGAAACAGGGTCTCACTAAGTTGCAGAGAACCTCACTAAGTAGCTAAGGCTGGCTGCGAACCTGCGATCCTCCTGTCTCAGCCTCCCAAGTACTGGGATTACAAGTGTGCGCCACCACGTCTGGCCCCGGCTTTTTTCTTCTTAAACAATTGTCCTCCCCTTCCTTGTACTAGGATTTAAACCCAGGTCTGCTTTATCACTAAGCTACGTCTCCAGCCCTTTTAATTTTTTATTTTGTAATAGGGTCTTGCTAAATTGCCCAGGCTGGTCTCAAACTTGTGATCCTTCTACTTTGACCTTCCAGTAGCTTGGAATCTGAGTAGCTTGCACCCAGCTAAATAATCATTTTATGGAGGAGAAAAAAATCACTTCCTAGCCCAGAAAAAAAGCACCTTTTTCTCACTCCCCTTCTGTTTTGTACTATATTTTACAGTGAAAGCCTTCTATTTAAAATTATTGTTATATATCAAATTATAATGATCAGAATTATTCTATGCTTTCTGTATTATTACCATCTTTTCTTAAAATATAAAAGTTTAAGCATTGAAGTTCTATTACACATTTTTTCTATCAAATGAAACATTTTGTTGAACCTAGAATGAGTAGTTCTACATATGACAATTTTGGGACCTAGAGTATCTCTATTAATGCTTAAAACTGTACCTTTGCCTGGCATGGTGGTGCACGCCTATAATCCCAGTACTTGGGAGGCTGAGATAGGAGGATTGCAGGTTTGAGGACAGTCTCAGCAAGTAGTGAGACTCATCAACCTAGTGAGACCCTGTTTTAAAATAAGAATAAAATAGGGCTGGAGGTGTATCTTGGAGGTAGAATGACTGAATTCAATCTCCAAAACCACAAAAAACAAGAAACTGTATGTTTTTATTAATCATTTGTACTTAGTAGTAGCAAATCCTTGACTGCTATATATGGGTAAGGAGAACAGTCCTGAGAACTGGTCCATTTCCAATACTTTGTAAGACATGAAATGCTTTCATTTACTATCAAAGAATGGAAGAAAGTGTACTGCTGGGTAATTTGGGGAAATATTTTAATTTTCTGTTTTATTAAAGGGAGTCTTAATTGGGTATCACACTGTTAACCATTAAAAAAAATAACTAGCTGACATCTGTTGTTAAATTTGGAATGCTTTATAGAAATAGCTCTCAGAGTAGCTCAGTTTGCTAATAGCAGTAGTAGTTATGCCAAATTATTTTATTCCTAGACTTTTTTTGTCAAAACTTTGACTGTCAGGAGCTAAGGAGTTTCCAGATTATGAGCTTCTGTTAATGTAGATAAAATTTTAAAATGGTATGTTCACGTCAAAATACCCACTGAATACAAAATGATTTTTACCTTTTGTCCCAAAGGTAATTTTGTAAGTGGCAAAGAATATCATATGAAGAAATAGTAATTTGAAAGCTGGGCGCAGTGATACAAGGCCAGCCTCAACAACCTAGTGATACCCTATTTCAAAATAAAAAATAAAAAGGGCTGGGGATGTAGTTTTGAGGCCAAGCACTCCTGGGTTCAAACCCTAGTAACAAGGGATAGGGGGAGGAAGAAGAAGGGAAAAGAAATAGTCTTTTTTTTTTTTTTTTGCGGTACTGGGGATTGAACCCAGGGGCATTCTACCTCTGAGATACACCCCTAGCCCTATTTTTTATTCTTTATTTTGAAACAGGGTCTCACTAAGTTGCGGAGGGCCTCACTAAGTAGCTGAGGCTGGCCGTGAACCCTCCCAAGTACTGGGATTACAAGCGTGCGCCACCACGCCCGGCTAGAAATAGTAATTTTTAAAAATTTTTTATTTTTTGTGGTACTGGGATGGAACCCAGGGAAATTCTACCTCTGAGCTACGCCCCCAGCCCTATTTTAGTTTATTTATTTTATTTTAGCAGTACTGGGGATTGAACCCAGGGGCATTTTACCTCCAAGCTACACCCACCCTAGCCCTATTTTTTTTTGCGGTACCGGGGATTGAACCCAGGGGCATTCTACCTCCGCGCTACACCCCCAGCCCTATTTTTTATACTTTATTTTGAAACCGGGTCTCATGAAGCTGCGGAGGGCCTCACTCAGAGAGAGAGAGAGAGAGAGAGAAACGGGGAGAGAGAGAGTAAGAGAGAAAGAGAGGGAAAGAGAGAGAGAGAGAGCGCTGAGGCTGGCCGCGAACCCGGATCCTCTGGTCTCGGCCTCCCAAAGTACTGGGACCACAAACGTGCGCCACCACGCCTGGCCCTAGCCCTATTTTTTTTTTATTCTTTATTTTGAAACAGGGTCTCACTAAGTTGCGGGGGCCTCACTAAGTAGCTGAGACTGGCCGCAAACCTGGATCCTCCTGTCTCAGCCTCCCAAGTACTGGGATTACAAGCATGCGCCACCATGCCTGGTTTATTTCTTATTTTGAAACAGGGTCTCACTGGGTTGCTGAGAGTCTCCCTAAGTAGCCGAGGCTGGCTTTGAACCTGCAATCCTCCTGCCTCAGCCTCCCAAGTACTAGGATTACAGGCATGTGCCACCACGTCTGACTCTAATGATGTAATTTCTTTTTTTTTTTTTTTGCAGTACCAGAGATTGTACCCAGGGGCACTCTACCTCCGAACTACACCCCCAGCCCTATGTTTTATTCTTTCTCTCTCTCTTTGTCTTTCTTTCTGTCATCTATCTATTTATTTTTGTGGTACTGGGGATTGAACCCAGGGGCATTCTACCTCTGAGCTACACCCCCAGCCCTATTTTTTTTATTCTTTATTTTGAAACAGGGTCTCACTAAGTTGTGGAGGGCCTCACTAAGTAGCTAAGGCTGGCCTCAAACCTGAGATGTTCCTGTCTCAGCCTCCCAAGTACTGGGCTTACAAGTGTGCGCCACCACGCCCGGCTAATGATGTAATTTCTTTTATAAAATAATGTGAGGCCAGCATAAGGGTGTTGTGAGTAGAAATGTCAGTAAACATGGCCAGGCGTGGTGGCGCACGCTTGTAATCCCAGTACTTTGGGAGGCGGAGACCGGAAGATCCGTGTCTCTCTCTCTCTCTCTCTCTCTCTCTCTCTCCCTCCCTCCCTCCCTCCCTGTCTCTCTCTCTCTCTACTTAGTGAGGCCCTCCGCAACTTCTTGAGACCCGGTCTCAAAATAAAGTATAAAAAATAGGGCTGGGGGTGTAGCGCAGAGGTAGAACGCCCCTGCGTTCAATCCCCGGTACCGCAAAAAAAAAAAAAGAAATGTCAGTAAATTTGTGCTCATTCTTATGCCTCCTCCAGGAAGGCAGCAAGGCCTAGACGAATGGTCTCTGCCTTATGAGCTCAGGTCCTGTTGAGTTTACTGCAGTTTGTGTTTATTCCCAAAGGTCCCGTCACTTTGGAGAAAGCGAGAAGGCCTAACACAAATGCGAAGAGTGAGGAAGAACTTTTAAACAGGTTCATGAAAGCCACACTCATGAAGCTAATGTACTTACATGTGACATGTTTTATAGGGTTTCTTTTGGCCTGAAAACAAGAAAAACATAGAGCTTCAAAAATGCCTGTGTCCTTAGGGAGTCTTGAGTGATGATTTCTTTTTTTTTTTTAATGGAACTGGGGATTGAACCCAGGGGCATTCTACCTTTGAGCTACACACCCCACCCAATTTTATTTCTTATTTTTGAAACAGGGTCTCACTAGGTTGATGAAAGTCTCAGTACTTGCTGAGGCTGTCCTCGAACCTGCGATCCTCCTGTCTCAGCCTCCCAAGTACTGGGATTACAGGCGTGCACCACCACGCCCGGCCCCTGAGTGATAATTTCATTACCTAGTCATGGAAGTGAAAATGAAGGGCTATGTAAATTGTACTGGGCAGGTAACTACTGAGGAGTTCCATGTGAGCCCATACCTGTGTGCTCTCTTGGCATCTGTGCCCAGGGTCAGGCTAGCAAACGTGCCGTCGGGTCTGAGGCTTGATATTTTTGTGGACAGTGAAATGATTGAATGGTGAAAAGTGCTTAAAACTGGCTCTTACAGCAGGGTGAGCGCCTTTATTGAGACTTCTTAATTGTACTTTTAGAAGATTTGGAAAGGGTGTAGGTTGTTCTGCTGAATCACACAAATTTATTTTGCTTGGGAAAAAATAGTAATATAAATGACCTTTTGTAGCCTCCCTTGATTCTAGCTCTGAAGCAAACCTTGTTGATAGCAGTCTGTCGGAGTGGTGTGCAAAGGAACGAGTGTACTCGAGATGCTGTTTAATCCAAATGTGAAGCTGTAGCCAAACCCCAGGAGCCCATCTCTTCAGACTCTTTAACTTGGTGAATTTTAGAGCAGAAGGGTGTTCATAAGAAAGTCCATAAATTAGGGACAATAGCTGTTTGGAAGTGATAGTATTCTGGGAACAAGTAAGAGGGAATGTTGAAAATAATGTTTCTTTCCAGTAATATAATACACTGTTTGGCCAGGTGTGGTAGCACACACTTGTAATCCCAGTACTTGGAAGGTTGAGACAGGAGAATTGCAGGTATGAGGACAGCCTCACCAACTTAGTGAGGCCCTGTTTCCAAATAAAAATAAAGTAGGGCTGGGGGTGCAGCTCAGAGGCAGAATGCCCCTGGGTTCAATCCCTAGCACCACCAAAAAAGAAGGAAAAAAAAAAAAGACACCATTTGATTTTTATTTTTTTGCTAGAAAAACTTTTCTGATTTTTACTTTATGTTTTACATGAATGTACCTACAATTACGGTAGGAGTTAAAGCTGGAAATGGAGGTATCTGTTCCTCTGACGTGTTAAGGACTTTGAAAAACAAGTCACTCAAATGGGGGCGGAAAAAGGCCTAAAATTCTTTATCTAATACGATTTTCAACATATTCCTTACAGTACTCTTCTCTGCTTTGAGAAATGGAGGGAAATGCTACCTTTTTACTCCCCCCAGAGGATTTACTGAGGATCCACCAATTGCTGATTTTCACCAAGATTCTAGCAGCCACTTTGCTAGGTCACATTTGCAGTATCATGAACTGTAAGCTAATTTGGTAGATAAATGATCTTTGGAGGCAATGAGTTTTGGTTTATGTTTCCATTTTCCTTAATTGCTCATTCTTCCAGTTTTTTTTTTTTTTTTTTTGTGTGTGTGTGTGTGTGGTACTGAGGATTGAACCCAGGGGCATTCTACCTCCAAGCTACACCCCAAGCCCTCTTTTTATTTTTATTTTGAAACAGGGTCTCACTAAGTTGCAGAGGGCCTCACTAAGTAGCTGAGGCTGACTGTGAACCTGTGATCCTCCTGTCTCAAGCCTCCCAAGTACTAGGATTACAGCATGCACCACCACACTTGGCTCTCTTCCAGTTTTTAAAGACATATACATAATTAGTCTATTAATTCATAGGAATGAATTAAGACCCTGTTTCAAAATAAAAAGAATAAAATAGGGCTGGGGGGGTAGCTCAGAGGTAGAATGCCCCTGGGTTCCATCCCCAGTACCCCCAAAATAAAAAAGAAACAGTGTCTCACCAAGTTGCGGAGGCCTCACTAAGTAGCTGAGGCTGGCTGCAAACCTGCAATCCTCCTGTCTCAGCCTCCCCAGTACTGGGGATTATAAGCCTGCGCCACCATGCCCAGCCCCATTATACTTTTTTACTTCCTAATTCTACTTAGCATCTGCTCCCTGGAGAATCTAACTTGGGACACAATTCTTATGTAAATCACCCTGTTTCCTTCATTTTACTGTTTTTACTTCAGGCTTTGCATGTATCAGTGAGTTAGTTGCCTTCCTCTCTATATTTCTTTTTTATGGTACTGGGATTGAACCCAGGGGCATTCTACCTCTGAGCTATACCCCCAGCCTTTTTTTATTTATTATTTGGAAATAATGTCTCACCAAGCTGCTAAGGTCCTTGCTAAGTTGCTAAGTTACCACAGCTTATCTTTTCTATTGATTGACATTTGTGTTGTTTCAGATTTTTATTGCCTGGATCTGTTAAGATGTTTTCTATTGTAATTATTGTCTTATATTTGGCATTTTATCCAGTTAAGCCTATTCTGGGAAAATTTTTTGTCCTCTTTTTTTGTGTGTGTGTGGTACTGGGGATGGAGCCCAGGGGCATTCTACCCCTGAGCTACACCCCAGCCCTATTTTATTTTTATTTTGAAACAGGGTCTCGCTAGTGTATGAGAGTCTCACTACTTGCTGAGGCTGTTTTCGAACCTGTGATCCTCCTGTCTCAGCCTCTCAAGTACTGGGATTACAGGTGTGCTCCACCACGCCCAGCTGGTCTGACTTTTTTAATGAAGAGAGTAATGAACTCTCATGTAAAATGAGAGTTTCAATTAAGTTTATAATCAGAATTAGGAAGAAGTGTGAGTCTAAATATATTGTAAGGACCGGGGTTGTAGCTCAGTACTAGAGCACTTGCCTGGGCGAAGCCCTGTGTTCAATCCTCAGTACCGCAAACACTGGTTTAACATAGTATTTTATGCTCAACAAACACAGAACACCCGACTTTTATCCTCTTAAGTGAATCATCTTGTGTAGAAACTAGAAAAAGTGTTTTGTTTTTTTGTGCTGGGGATTGAACCCATGTCTCGTACATGCTAGGCAGACACTCTACCACTGAGCTATATACCACAGCCCCAAACCTTAATTCTTTCTTTCCGTTGTTGTCTCTTTTTTTTTTTGGTCCTGCCCAATTAGCTGCGGTCTACTTCCGAACGCTGTTACACCCCAGCCCTTGTTTTTTTTTTTTTTTTTTTTTAACAGGATCTTGCTAAATTACTGAGGCTGGCCTTGAACCTTCGATCCTCCCATCTCAGTCTCCCAAGTACTGGAATTACAGGCATGTGCCACCACACCCAGCTCCACACTGTTTTTTCTTAAGTCACATCCTCAGGATCCAGAGTTAAGTTTTTCCTTCTAAGTTTGAGGTCTTGGATCGAGGGTAGTGGCCAAAGGAGGCTAGCTGTTATTCCCTTTGCCATCTCAGTCAAATATGAGTTAGAGGAATTATTAGAGAATAAGTTTTCCAGTTTTGAGGTTATACCAGAACTCTGTTGGCATTCTAGTTTTTAGTGAAAAGACAAAAAAAGGGGAGTAATCAGAAGCTTTTGTGGGTGGGATTGGTTTTTAAGCTCCACCTGTCAAATTAAGATGGCTAATAACTACTGTGGGAAAGTGGTGAAGAGATTTCGTGCTGAGGGTGGAAAGGAAGTCCTGAGCCGCGTGGGTGCTGAGTTGTCTCTGAGTTCCTGACAGTTGTGTGCTGACGTCTGTCTCTTCCTCCTGTAGCTGTCAAGTGGAATGTCATGGCCAGCTCCTCGGACAGTGAGGATGACAGTTTCATGGCTGTGGACCAAGAGGAAGCTGCGCTGGAAGGGACAATGGAGCACGATGAGGACCCCCACCCAGGATTGGAGGTTGACGAGACTAGACATAATAGGTCCATGTCTGAGCTGCCAGAAGAGGTTTTGGAATATATCCTGTCCTTTCTCTCACCATATCAGGAACACAAAACTGCAGCCCTTGTCTGCAAACAGTGGTATCGACTTATCAAAGGTACTGTGGAAAGGAGAAAGGTTTATTTACTTATTTCAAATTTTGTTGAATGATTGAATGATTCATTGATTTTGTGACACAGGGGATTAAACCCAGAGGCTTTCACCTCCGAGATACACCCCCAGCCCTATTTTATTTTTATTTTAAAACAGAGTTTCCCTGGGTTGATGAGAATCTCACTACTTGGTGAGGCTGTCCTTGAACCTGTGATCCTCAAGTCTTAGCCTCCCAAGTACTGAAATTACAGGCCTGCACCACTATACCTAGCTGGATGATTTTATTTTTGGGGGGACTGGGGATTGAACCCAGGGGCATTCTACCTCCGAGCTACACCCCCAGCCCTATTTTTTATTCTTTATTTTGAAACAGGGTCTCACTAAGTTGAGGAGGGCCTCACTAAGTAGCTGAGGCTGGCCGTGAACCTGGATCCTCGGTCTCAGCCTCCCAAGTACTGGGATTACAAGCGTGTGCCACCACACCCGGCATGAATGATTTATTTTTAAACTCAAAATTTGTCTTTCTCCCTTAAATGTATTATGGTTATAAAACTTAGTATTAGATGACACATTTTTCTTTTCTTGGTTAGTTTTATGAACAGCTTGAGTATGTAGTATTTAATCCCATTTGCAATTTAAAAATGATTTTTTGTATGTGGTATCAGGGTTGGAATACAGAGGTATTCTATCTCTGAGCTATACCCCCAGCCTATTTTTTATTGTTTTGTTTTGAAACAGGGTCTTGCTAGGTTGCTAAGGGTCTCATTATGTTGCTGAGGCTGTCCTCCAACCTGTGTTCCTCCCGTCCCTGCCTCCCAACTACTGGGATTATAGGAGTGCGCCACTATACCTGTCACAAAATGAATTATTTTTTAAAGCCTCTTTTTTTTTGGTACCGGCAGTGGAGATCAGGGGCATTTTACCTCAGAGCTACACCCCCAGCCCTATTTTATTTTTATTTTTTAATTTTATTTTTATTTTTTGCCATACTGGGGATTGAACCCAGGGGCATTCTACCTCCGAGCTACACCCACAGCCCTATTTTTTATTCTTTATTTTGAAACAGGGTCTCACTAAGTAGCTGAGGCTGGCCGTGAACCTGCGATCCTCCTATCTTAGTCTCTCAAGTACTGGGATTACAGGCGTGCACCACCATGCCTGTCTATTTTACTTTTTTATTGTGTGTGTGGTACTGGGGGACTGAACCCAGTAAGCATTCTACTTCCGAGCTTCGCCCCCAGCTGTTTTTTATATTTTATTTTGAAACAAGGTCTCATTACGTTTCTAAGAGTCTCACTACGTTGCTGAGGCTGTCTTTGAACCTGCAGTCCTTCTCTCTCCGTCTCTGAAATACTGGGATTACAGACGTGTGCCACCATGCCTGGCTTACCATATTTTTTTTACAAAGCTAAATTATCCCCCACCCCTTTGCTTTGGAGTAAGTAATACCAATTATCTTGATGTGTTGCCTCCTTTTTTTTTTTTCTGTACTGGGGATTGAACCCCCCAGGGGCATTCTACCTCTGAGCTACACCCCCAGCCCTATGTTTTTATTCTTTATTTTGAAACAGGGTCTCACTAAGTTGCGGAGGGCCTCACTAAGTAGCTGAGGCTGGCTGTGAACCTGCGATCCTCCTGTCTCAGCCTCCCAAGTACTGGGATTATAAGCGTGCGCCACCACGCTTGGTCTCCTCTTTTAAATTGTGGTGCTGGGGATTGATCCCAGGGACATTCTACTTTCATGGTACACCTCATCCCTATTTTATTTTTTATTTGGAAACAGGGTCTCACTAAGTTGCTGAGAGTCTCGCTCAGTTGCTGAGGCTGGCTTCGAACCCGTGAGCCTCCTCAGCCTCCCAAGTACTGGGATTAGTGATGTGCAGCACTACACCTGGTTTAACTGTTTCCTTTCTTCGAATAAAAAAGAAAGTTGCACTCCCTCAAAAAACTTACAACTTAGCCAGGCGTGGTGGTGCACGCTTGTAATCCCAGTACTTGGGAGGCTGAGAATGGAAGATCCGGGTTCATGGCCAGCCTCAGCTACTTAGGCCCTCCGCAACTTAGTGAGACCCTGTTTAAAAAAAAAAACAAAAAATAGGGCTGGGGAATGCGCCTGGGTTCAATCCCTAGTACCGCAAAAAAAAAAAAAAAACTTAGAAAAGTGATAAAATACTTGAAAGAGACATAGTTTTATAAGGTTTTAATAATTTTATCTACAAGTTATCTACAAGCTATGTGTCCAGGTTGAGGCATTTCTTCTTTTTGTCTTTAGGTGTAGCCCACCAGTGTTATCATGGTTTCATGAAGGCTGTCCAGGAAGGAAACATTCAGTGGGAGAGCCGAACTTACCCTTATCCTGGAACCCCAATCACCCAGAGGTTTTCACATAGTAAGTACCGACTGTGAATGCAGATCCCCCCCTGCCTGTGCTAATGTTTCTGGAAACTATTTTAGATGCATGTATTTTTTATTTATTTATTTTTTGTGTGTGGTACTGGGAATGGAATCCCAGGGGTGTTCTACCTCTGAGCCACACCTCCATCCCTATTTTATTATTTATTCATTTTTATTTTTATTTATTTATTTTTTTTGTGTGTGGTACTGGGGATGGAACCCAGTGGCATTCTACCTCCAAGCTATACCCCCAGCCCTATTTTATTTTAATTTATTTATTTTATTTTATTATTTTAATTAAATTAATTAATTAATTAAATTTTTTGTGATACTGGGGATTGAATTCACAGGCATTCTACCTTCGAGCTATACCCCCAGCCCGATTTTATTTCTAATTTGGAAACAGGATCTCATCAAATAGGTTGTTGAGAGTCTCACTACTTGCTGAGGCTGTCCTCGAACCTGCGATCCTCCTGTCTTAGCCTTCCAAGTACTGGGATTACAGATGTGCGCCACCATACCCAACTCTATTTTTTATTTTTGAAACAAGGTCTCTCACTAAGTTGCTGAGGCTGGGTTCGAGCCTGTGATCCTCCTGTCTCAGCTTCGAAAGTACTGGGATTATAGGCATGTGCCACCATATTTTGTCTGACTTTTTTTTTTTTAAGTGGTACTGGGGATTGAACCCAGCGCATTCTACACCCTCAGCCCTATTTTATTTTTATTTTGAAACAGGGTCTTCTAGGTTGATGAGTCTTACTACTTGCTGAGGCTGTTTTCGAACCTGTGATCCTCTTGTCTCAGCCTCTCAAGTACTGGGATTACAGGTGTGCTCCACCACACCCAGCTTGTCTGACTTATTTAATGAAGAGAATGTAAAATGAGAGTTTCAATTAAGTTTATAATCAGAATTAGGAAGAGTGTGAGCCTAAATATATTATAAGGGCCGGGGTTGTAGCTCAGTAATAGGGCACTTGCCTGGGCAAAGCCCTGTTTTCAATCCCCAGTACCACAAATACTGGTTTAACATAGTATTTTATGCTCAACAAACACAGAATTTGACTGGAGTCACAAAATTTTTGAACACGAAAGGTAATGATTATAAAATGTAAATTTGAATAGTAAAATTTTAAATCAAATATCCTGGCAAATAGTTGTTTTTAAAATTGCTCTAGCATTAACTCTCGGTTTTAATTGATTTATGTAGATACTGTCTTATTCTACTAGTGTTTCATATCCTTCCTGGGGTGGTGGCGCATACCTATAATACCAGTACTTGGGAGGCTGAGACAGGATGGTCGCAGGTTTATGGCCAGCCTCAGCAACCCTGTTTTAAAATTATAAAAAATAAAAAGTCAGATGGAAGTGCTGGGTGTGGTGGTGCAACCTGTAATCCCGGTACTTGGGAGCCAGAGGCAGGAGGATCGCAGATTCAGGACGAGTCTCAGGAACTTAGTGGGGCTCTCAGCAACTTAAGTGTGAGACCCTGTTTCAAATAAAAAATAGGGATTGGGATGTAGCTTAGAGGTAGAATGCCCATGAGTTCAATCCCCAGTACCACAAAAGAAAATCACATTGCTAGCTGGGTGCAGTGGCACACGCATGTACTCCTAGTACTTGGCAGACTGAGGCAGGAGGATTTCAGGTTCATGGCCAGCCTCAGCAGCTTGGCGAGACCTTCAGCAAATTAGCCAGATCCTCTTTCAAAATAAAAAATAAGGCCGGGCGTGGTGGCGCACGCTTGTAATCCCAGTACTTTGGGAGGCGGAGACCGGAGGATCCGGGTTCGCGGCCAGCCTCAGCTCTTTCCCTGTCTGTCTGTCTCTCTCTGTCTCTGTCTCTGTCTCTCTCTCTCTCTCTCCTTAGTGAGGCCCTCCGCAACTTTGTGAGACCCGGTTTCAAAATAAAGGATAAAAAATAGGGCCAGGGGCGTAGCGCGGAGGTAGAACGCCCCTGCGTTCAATCCCCGGTACTGCAAAAATAAAATAAAATAAAAATAAAAGCTGGGTGTGGTGGCACACGCCTGTAATCCCAGTACTTGGGGGGCTGAGACAGGAAGATTGCAGGTTCAAAATCAGCCTCAGCAACTTAGTGAGGTTCTCAGCAACTTAGTGAGACCCTATTTCTAAATAAGAAATAAAATAGGGCTGGGGGTATCGCCCAGAGGTAGAAGCCCCCTGGGTCCCACCCCCAGTACTGCAAAAAGGGGGGAACAGGGGTATAGTTCAGTGGTAGAGTGCCCTTGGGTTCAATCCCCAGTACCAAAACCAAATTTGTATTCTAGACAATACTACTTAGGTAAATTCAGGATAGGAATTTTTTTTTTCTGTAGGCAGGAGAGTTGAAAATGTTTCCTGAAGGAGTTAGAACTTTTGACTCTTCAAGGAAAGGCAGGGTTCAGATAAAGGAATGGGAAGACTCAAAGAAGGAAAATCAAGTACATCAAAAGTTAAATGGCAGCTTGTTGAAAAGGGAGCTCTTGGAAAAAGTTGGGAGATGAGGTGGTAAATTTAGGCACAAGTCAAGTTAAGGAGAGCTCCTAAAATAAGACTAAGTTTAGATTTTATCTCATAGGCAATGTACTACACCCCCAGCCCTATTTTATTTTTTTATTTTGGAATTGGGTCTCACTAAATTGCGGAGAACCTCAGTAAATTGCTGAGGCTGTCCTCAAACCTGTGATCCTCCTGTCTCAGCCTCCCGGGTACTGGGATTACAAGTGTGCGCCACCACGCCTGGCTCAATATGACTTTCTTATGAGAAAGCAAAAGAATATTTTTTCAGTAAACTAGCTTTTGCAAATAGTTTACCACAAAATGGAGGTACTTGTTTGAAGGAGCAATGGATAGGAATAGCACGATGAGTAAGCCCACACAAGTTCAGAGGTTGGTGGGTTTGAGTATTTTAAACATTTTTCCATCTTTATTTTAAATCCAAGAAAAGGTACCATAGATAATATTTTTAAAAACATCTGTGGCCGGGCGTGGTGGTACATGCCTGTCAATCCTGGTACTTGGGAGGCTGAGACGGGAGGATCACAGATTCCGGGCCAGCCTCAGCACCATGGTGAAACTTTCAGTAACCTAGTGAGACCCTGTTTCAGAACAAAAAATAAAAAGGGCTGAGGCTCAGAGGTAGAATGCCCCTGGGTTCAATCCCCAGTACCACAAAAAAAGTTTCTGGCCGGGCGTGGTGGCGCACGCTTGTAATCCCAGTACTTGGGAGGCAGAGACCGGAGGATCCGGTTCACGGCCAGCCTCAGCTACTTAGTGAGGCCTCTGCAACTTAGTGAGACCCAGTTTCAAAATAAAGGATAAAAAATAGGGCTGGGGGTGGAGCTCGGAGGTAAAACGCTCCTGGGTTCAATACCTGGTACCGCAAAAAAAAAAAAAGAACAAAATAAAGGATAAAAAATAGGGCTGGGGGTCTAGCTCAGAGGTAGAACGCCCTTGGGTTCAATCCTCGGTACCGCAAAAATTAAAGTTTCTGTATCTAATTGTCTCTTTTGATGCATCTCATTGTTTTCGTCCATCTATCTCTACATACTGTCTGTATCTAGAGAACAGGCAAACTGAAGAGGACCAGTACAGGGAAAAGGACAGCTTTCAAGACAAGTTGAAAATCAAGGATTCCTTCTTCCTTAGCTCCTTCCTTTCTATTCTGTATTTCTCCTTTGATCTCAATTTTCTTCTTATCCCTAATTCATATTTGAGCTTGAGATCCACATTTCTCATTCTTTGCTTGTGTTACCATAGAGATACTAGATGTTTCAGATTCAGTAAGCTAAAAGTGGAACTCAGTAATTCCTCTCAAATTTTCTTGTTTTTTTTTTTTTTTGCGGTGCCAGGGATGGAACCCAGGGGCATTTTACCTCCGAGCTACACCCCCGGCCCTATTTTTTATCCTTTATTTTGAAACCAGGTCTCACGAAGTTGTGGAGGGCCTCACTAAGTAGCTGAGGCTGGCCACGAACCTGGATCCTCCGGTCTCCGCCTCCCAAGTACTGGAATTACAAGCGTGCGCCACCATGCCCGGCCTCCTCTCAAATTTTCTACTTCTTTAATTCAGTTAATGTCATTATCATTCAGGTACAGAGGCTTGAAATCTTGGATTCATCCTTACTTCCTTGCCTTCCATTCATTACATCTCTAAATCATCACCATACACTTTTTAAAAATTTTTTTGCAGTGCTGGGATCAAACCCAGAGACTTGGGCATGCTATGCAAAGTGCCACTCAGCTCCACACCCAGTCCACAATACACTTCTCATGGTCTTGCCTTTTTTCTCTTTTTATCTGTACCCTCACCAGACACTGTTGTCTGAAACTGAGGATAGTAGCCAGGTGTGGCGGTGCATGCCTGTAACTCCATCCATTTGGGAGGCTGAGGCAGGAGGTTTGCAAGGTCAAGGCCAGCCTGGGCCTTGAGCTTGAAACCCTGGGAAAGACCCTTTCTCAAGAAAAGGAGAGAAGGGCTTGGGTTGTCGCCCAGTGGTGGACTGCTTGCCTAGTGTGAGATCAGTCCCCACTGCAAAATAAAATTGGGGATAGTGCCATCTCCTAGGATATTTGGAGGATCAAATGGGTCAGACCATTGGTTTTTGTCTTAACTGGAAAGCACTACAAGCATGCATTTATTATTTATTTATTTATTATGATTTTTACTTTTATTGGTGCATAGTCTCACATCATAATGTAGTTCATAGTGATAGTGACATACATGCACACAGCACTTGATGGGCTTTCCCCGGCTTCCTCTACATCCCCCACCACATTCCCCTTACAGGGTATTGAGATTGACATTGCTATTCTTACATATGTACATAATGTCAGTGGAAGTGATTCTTTCATTGGTCCTCCCTCCCCACCCCCTTCTCCTAGACCACCTCCCTGGCTCCACTGGAGTTCCTCCTCCATTATCTGAAGTCACTGTGGAATCCTGATTTCTCCCTTGCTTCTGAATATGAGAGAACACTGCAAGCATTTAATAAGCAAGGATCAGGGATGCTAAATGTTCTGCAGTGCTGGGCATGGCACACCTGTAATCTCAGTACTTGGGAGGCTAAGAAAGGAGGACACAGGTTCAAGGCCAGCCTCAGCAATTTAGCAAGACCCTGTTTAAAAAAAATAAAATAGGGCTGGGGGTGTAACTCAGAGGTAAAATGCCTCTGGGTTCAATCCCCAATACCAAAAAATAAAATAAAGTAAAATAAAAGTTCTGCAGTGATTGTTACGATCCTACATACAGTGAATTGCACAAAAAAATGTTATGGCTAAAAATGACAGAAGCCCCTGTCAGGAAACACAGTAAATGTGGAACATAGAACTACCTTTCATTCCTCTGCCAGAAAGCTTCAGCCCTTCTGCGTCGTCGCATGGAGATGTTTCCACTCCGCCTGGCTTTTGTTTAAAGATCTAGCTTACCTTTTCAGCCAGGCTCCAGCCACCTGAGCCTCCTCATTATGTCTTAAATGTCTCTACTTTATGGCTTTGTTTGGAATCCCTGATTTCATTTTTCTTCCATCCTCCCTCTCTCTCCTGTTCCTTTTTCATTCCTAGACTTGTTTGCCCTTGTTAAATGACTGAAAGTATCCTGTCTTTTAAAATTCATTTCAAGCCTGGCGTGATGGCTCACGCTTGTAATCCTAGTCTTGGGAGGCTGAGATCAGAGGATCTGGGTTCACGGCCAGCCTCAGCTACTTAGTGAGACCCTGTTTCAAAATAAAGAATAAAAAATAGGGCTGGGGGTGTAGCCCGGAGGTAAAACGCCCCTGGGTTCAATCCCTGTACCGCCAAAAAAAAAAAAAAATTCATCTTAAAGGCAAATTCTTCACAAATTGCTCTCCAGTTCGCCAGCATTGAGACTAAGCTCTTATCTTCCTCTGCTTGTATTCCCCTAGTACAATGTTCATACCTTCCTAATATTTATTTCCATCTGTCTTTACCAGTATTATCTCTGCAAGAGAGGCTCATCAAAAGAGGAAAGAAGCCAGGCACAGTGGCACATGCCTGTAATCCCATACTTGGGAGGCTAAGACAGGATTGCAGGTTCGAGGCCAACCTCTACAACTTAGTGAGATCCTCAGCAGCTTAGCAAGAAATAGGGAGGTGGTTTGGGGTATAGTTCAGAGGTAGAATGCCCCTGAGTTCAATCTCCAGTACCAAAAGAAAAAAAAAGGAACAGACTTTGACTTGGGAATTAAATTCCTTGGCCCTTCTTTCTTTTTTTTTGCGGTACTGGAGATTGAACCCAGAGGCATTCTACCTCTGAGCTCCACCCCAGCCCTATTTTTTATTCTTTATTTTGAAACAGGGTCTCATTAAGTTGCGGAGGGCCTCACTAAGTAGCTGAGACTAGCTGCGAACCCGGATCGTCCTGTCTCAGCCTCCCAAGTACTGGGATTACAAGAATGCGCCACCATGCCCGGCTTTTCGTTGGCCCTTCTAACCCATAATTTCTTCATCTGTAAAGTGTATATGAAAAATTCTTGTTGTGCATAGGTTTGCTGAGAAATATAATTGAGGAAATACTTATAAAAATGTGTTTTAAGCCGAAGCCGGTTGTGGTGGCACATGATTGTAATCCCAGTACTTGGGAGGCTGAGACGAGAGGATCGCGGGTTTGCAGCCAGCCTCAGCTACTTAGTGAGGCCCATTGCAACTTAGTGAGACCCTGTCTCAAAATAAAGGGTAAAAAATAGGGCCAGGGGTATAGCCTGGAGGTAGAATGCCCCTGGGTTCAATCCCCAGTACCACAAAAAAAAGAAAAAAATATATGTTTTAAGCCGGGCATGGTGGCGCACACTTGTAATCCCAGTACTTGGGAGGCTGAGACAGGAGGATCCGGGTTTGCAGCCAGCCTCAGCTACTTAATGAGGCCCTCCGCAACTTAGTGAGACCCTGTTTCAAAATAAAGAATAAAAAAATAGGGCTGGGGGTATAGCTCAGAGGTAGAATGCCCCTGGGTTCAATCCCCAGTACTGCAAAAAAAAAAAAAAAATATATATATATGTATATATATATATGTTTTAAGCTATAAAGTGGTGGGATGATGATGGTGTCTCCTCCACAAGATTGTCATCTATCTGAGGATGACTAGGCTCCCTGTCTTAGACATTATTTTACCTTTTCGTAGGACCCAGTTCACAGTTGATATCTAATAATTTGATATCAGCTGGGCATAGTGGTGCACACTTGTAATCCCAGTACTTGGGAGGCTGGGACAGGAGGATCGCAGGTTTGAGGACAGCCTCAACAAGCAGTGAAACTCTCATCAACCTAAAGAGACCCTGTTTCAAAAAATAAAAATAAAATAAGGCTGGGGGTGAAGCTCAGACAGAGGTAGAATGCCCCTGGGTTCCATCCCCAATACTACAAAAAATAATAATAATAATAATTTGATATCATAAATTTTGTGGATCTAGCACAACAAAGAGAGTCTTTCCTATGTAAACGTCTGAGACAAAAAAGGCAGGTGAAATGATAAGGCCGATTCTAGTTTTTTGGGAAGTGTGTGGTGGGTGTGTACATGGCTAATCACACCGGCCTTTGCAGGTTGATATAGGGTTTATTGAGGCCCCATCATCATGCTTTGGAACACTTTGTAGTGTTTAGGCTTCTAGTATAGTCAAGTGGTTCCACATACTGCCAGTCTTGCTCCTGCAGGAGCCTGCAGGCCCAGGCTGGATAACCACCCTTGCCTGTTCCAGAGTTATGTAATTACAGACTTTATCAAATATGTTCTGGCTTGTAGATGTGAGACACATACAGCATTTTCTCTTTAAGCATGGGATAAATGCCTGAGGGCCTTTCCCTGGAGACAGGTGGGAAAACAAAAGAGAATTTAACATCTTGAAGTTGGAGTATCCATTGATTCAGTAAACATCTAGTGAATGTCCTGTGTACTATGGAAAATAGGAAACTACCGAAGATCTTGGACTTGAGATGATTATAGTATCACAGGAAAATATTCAGAAGTGTGAAGAACTGTTTTCTTGTGTGTATAATTAAATTATGAATATTCGACTTGCCTTTGAGTAGGGACTGTTAGATAGTAATTTGTTCATGGAGCCATCAAATCCATTTCAGAAATTTGGAGAGATGTAGCAATTGTAGTAAACAGTCTCAATATTTCTTACCACAGTATTCATTCTGTACTCTGAGCTATAACTTCTGTGTAGTGCATTCCAGTGGTCTTGATGTTCTGGAAGAAAAACCTTTTATTTGGGTGGAAAACTTGAGTAAAAGGGAAATGACTGCTTGGCAGTGAGAATTGTTCAAATTCTTAGCTTTTCTAAAGGCCCCTTTGAACTTGTTGGGTGTACCCGCTAAAATCAACATATAGGTGTCTTAAACAAAAATAGGCAGTAAGTAGAGTCCAGCAGGATGCTTAAAATACTTGAATGTATCATTGAGTTGTTTTCTCATTCCATTATATCTGAGTTCTAAACATAGAACTGCCCAAATTGACTCCCTTCCTCTCCCAGCCCCAATGATATGACTGCTGGTCATTGAAAATCCAGTTGTGTGTGAAACTTGCCATTTCAGACCCGTTGGCTGCACACTTTGGGCTGTGCCTTCCTCTTCCAGAAACCTTTGTTTGCTCAAAGAGAAGCAGGAAAATGCTGATTGACCTATTTTAGTATAGGATTAAAATACATGTGGTAAGGACCTCATGGGGCCCTGCTGCTGGCTGGGTTTTCAATCCAAATACAGAAGAAGAATGTTTGCTATCTCTTTGAAAAATAAAGGCACTGGGCTCCTTCACTACATGAAGGAAGCACATGCTGAGAGCTTGTCTGTGAGGAATAGGGAGACATAAACTAGTCCTTGATTCTTGTAAATATATGATTCTGGGTTTGGTTTTTTTTTTTTTGCGGTATCGGGGATTGAACCCAGGGATGTTCTACCTCCGCGCTACACCCCCGGCCCTGTTTTTTTTTTTATACTTTATTTTGAAACCGGGCCTCACTAAGTAGAGAGAGAGAGAAAGAGACGGGGGGGGGGGGAGCGAGAGCGCGCACGCGCGCTGAGGCTGGCCGTGAACCCGAATCCTCCGCTCTCCGCCTCCCAAAGTACTGGGATTACAAGCGTGCGCCACCACGCCCAGCCTGATTCTGTGTTTTTTTTTTTATTAAACATTGTTATAATGCACACCAGTTACGATTTTAGAAGCCATAGAACATTGCTAATTTCTGTCCTGGAAGTCCGGATAGTCAGAAGGAGAAGAGTGCTCTTTTATGCCTAGCCCCAGTTTGCTCAGTTTTAAATTGCCCCATTTGTTGGGGTTGCTAGTTGAAGATAGAGCTAAGAGGACCAGGATATCTGGAGTTGAGCACCTTTAAGGAGATCAAAATGTGGCTCCAGTAGTTATCCTGAGTTGTCTAATGTCCTCTAACTCAGTCCCTTGTTATTTGCAGTTTTTAGCATATTTGAAATGGGAGCAATGGAATTTTATTGGATTTTACCTCTTCATAGATTTTCCTGTTGGTATGTGGGTTAAAAACTGATTTATAGCGGGGCGTGGTGGTGCATGCTTGTAGTCCCAGTACTTGGGAGGCTGAGACCAGGGATCCGGGTTCGTGGCCAGCCTCAGCTACTTAGTGAGGCCCTCTGCAACTTCGTGAGACCCGGTTTCAGAATAAAGGATACAAAATAGGGCCGGGGGTGTAGCTCTGAGGTAGAATGCCCCTGGGTTCAATCCCCGGTACCGTGCAAAAAAAAAAAAAAAAAACTGATTTATAGCCGGGTGTAGTGGTACATGCTTGTAATCCCAGTACTTGGGAGACTGAGACAGGAGGATCACAGGTTCACGGCCAGCCTCAGCTACTTAGTGAGGCCCTCCACAACTTAGACCCTGTTTCAAAATAAAGAGTAAAAAATAGGGCTGGGGGTGTAGCTCAGAAGTAGAATGCCTCTAGGTTCAGTCCCCAGTACTGGACAAAAACCAAAACAAAAAACTGGTTCATAGATTAGAAGTTATTTTTTAAATGCTGAGAGTCAGTGGAAGGTATAAGACTATTTAAACCTTCATGTATCATTCTAATGTGAATTCTGGGATATAGTAAATATTGTACAGGTATGAGTCTATTGATTATTAGGTGATTTAGTTCTCGACATCTGGTTTCTGTTTGTTTGTTTGTGGGTGTTTTTGGCAGTTGAAAAGCCTGCAGCTACCTTATTGCACAGTATCGACATTCAGATCATCTGGATTTACTCCTCCGCCGATTGAGGTGACTGGTTTAAGGGACTAAACGTGTTGCTTTTACTACGCCATCTGTCTTCTGTCTCTGCCATCCCAGTGTGGAGCGTCCTTAAAGTGCCTCACGAGTGGGAGACAGAGGGTTAACCCCAGAGCTGGTGTATATCAAAGGCAACTGCAGCAGTGCATTAAAGAGTTAACAGTAGTAGCATTTCCCTTTATCTTTTTTTTCTCTTTTTTTGCTAGGCAAGTGCTCTACCACTGAGCTACATCCCCATCCCTGTTTTTTATTTATTTATTTTTTGTGGTGCTAGGGATTGAACCCAGGGGCATTCTGCCTCCAAGCTACACCCCCAACTAAGCTGCACCCCATAATAAGTTGATGGGAGCCTCACTGAATTGCTGAGGTTGGCTTTGAACCTGCGATCCTCCTGTCTCAACCTCCCAACGATTACAGGTATGTGCTACCACGCCCAGCTTTAAATTTGAGACAGGATCTCACTAATTTGCCTGAACGGGCCTTGAACTTTCGATCCTCTTGCCTCAGCCTCCCAGGCAGCAAGGATTACAGTCTTCCTTGTTTTAGGAGAATAGCCGTTCTCATATTCTTTGTCTCTTTTTCTTAGGAATGGTGATGTGTATATAGTCACCTAATCAAAAAGGATCTTCTCTGAGGCCTTGATGCTTTTTATATGTTTCTTACAATGCCAGTTTTCTAGTCAGCACCATCCAGCACGCCTCTCGTGGTTTTTAGTAGCATGCCTTAGTAGCTTCAATGCTTTAATAACTTTGATGCGTCTTCCTTCCTTCCTTCCTTCCTTCCTTCCTTCCTTCCTTCCTTCCTTCCACCCATCCTCCCTTTCTCCCTCTCTCCCTCTCTCCCTCCCTCCCTCCCTTCCTTCCTTCCATCCGTCTGTCTGTCCGTCCGTCCGTCCTTCTGTCATTCCTTCCGTCCGTCCATCCGTCCTGGGGATTGAACCCCAGGGGCATTCTACCTTCGAGCTGCACCTCCAACACCTTTTATCTTTTATTTTGTTACAGTGTCTTGCTTAGTTGCTGAGGCTGGCCTCAAACCCTTGATCCTTCTGTCTCCGCCTCCCAAGGACTGGAATTAGAGGCTTGCTCCACTGTGCCCAGCTCAGTGCTTTTCTTTTGGTTGCTTTGTGACCAGTTCAAGACCACACTACTGAGTTCCTTGAGTGTGTTTTGAATTCATAAATACTATGTTGCTCTAGTCACATTAGTCTTTATGTATGGTTACTTCATGGCATTGATTAAAATTGTTTTCACAATTGTTATTGTTTTATATAAAGATTTGTGTATTAATTTGTGCTTGAGATTTCGTTTGAAAACAAAAACAATAAGAGGAGATGAATGGGAGGACAGAGGACATCTGTTAGCACCATCATTGCCTTGCCCTGGAGGATAATGATGCAGATCTAGATTAATTAGGTAGCTATGCTGAAATTTCACTCATGAGCACCCTAATCTGTATTTGTGTGTGCTCTTACTGGAATTATAGTTTTATTTAATGATATCGGCTCAGAAATAAAATTTTTTATAGCTTTTCTCTGGGCCTCTTTTTAAGTACTGGGGAATGAACCCAGAAGCATTCTACCTCTGGGCTACACCTCAGCTTTTTTTTTTTTTTTTTTTTT
>PVJS01022228.1:0-30722 GCA_004027185.1 Glis glis
TCTAGCTCCCACAGATTAGGGGGAACATCCGATTTTTTACTCTTAGTGTCTTACTAATATCACTTAGCATGATGTTCTCTAGTTCTCTCCATTTCCCTGCAAATGATGTGATTTTGTTCTTCTTTGTGGCTGTGTAAAATTCCATTGTGTACATATCCCATAGTTTTGTGATCCATTCATCTGTTGATGGACACCTTGGAGACATGGAGAACAGTATGTTAAGTGAGAGTAGCCAGTCACAGAAAGTGAAGGGTCATATGTTGTCTCTCATATGTGGAAGCTAGGGAGTAATTGGGATACCAGAGGGACTCCAGATAATGAAGGAGAAACCTCAGTGGAACCAGGGAGGTGGTCTAAGGGAAGGGGAGGGGGAAGACTGAGATTCATAAATGGAATTACTACGATCGACTATATGTACATATCTGAATATACCAACGTCAATCTCAGCACTCTGTATTGGGAAGGGAGGAAATGGGGGGGGTGATTGCTGAGTGATTGCATGTCAATGTCAACATGATTTACATTATGATGTGAGACTACAATGTACCAATAAAAGCACAAAAAAATAAAAAAAAATAAAAAATAAAAAAACAATATATTTAAGTATTTAAGTTACACTGTTGATTTTTTTCTTTTTTTTTGGACAGAACTAAAATCCAACCCAACTCACTCATCAAGATCCTTGCTTTTTTATATATTATATTCTGCTCCCAACTTAGCACTTTTCAGGGTATTTTTAAATATATTGTTATAATTTACGTGAAAATCTTGTATGGTCAATATTGTTAATGCCATTTTACTAAAAAATTAATAAAACATTTGGGAAGTAAAAAAAAAGAAAAGAAAATTACAGACCAATATCGTTGATGAATATAGATGCAAAAATTCTAAAAAAATATTAGCTATGCACATTCAAAACTACTTTAAGAAAATGTACACAATGACCAAGTTGGTTTCATCCCAGGAAAGCAAGGCTGGTTCAACATATGTAAATCAATACATGTTATTCACCACATAAATAGAACTAAGGACAAAAATCACATGATCATTTCAATAGATGCTGAAAAGCATTTGACAAAATCCAACACCCATTCATGGTAAAAACACTGCAGAAAGTCGGAATAGAAGGAACATTCCTCAACATCATTAAGGCAATATACAATAAACCCAAAGCCAACATCATACTGAATGGGGGAAAAACTGAGGGAATTCCCATTAAAATCAGGAATAAGACATGGATGCCCACTATTACCACTCCTTTTCAATATAATCCTCAAGACTCTGGCCAGAGCAATAAGACAAGAGAAGGATATCAAAGGAATCCAAATAGGAAAAGAAGAATTAAAATTATCTTTACTTGCAGATGACATGATCCTATATCTAGAGGACCCAAAAAACTCAACCAAAAGACTACTAGAGCTGATTAACAAATTCAGCAAAGTATTGGGATACAAAATCAACCTAAAAAATCATGGCTTTCCTATAATCATGAATCCACTGAAAAGGAAATACAGAGAATAATTCCATTCACAATAACCTCAAAACCAATAAAATACCTAGGAATAAACCTAACCAAGGAGGTAAAAGACCTCTACAATGAAAATTATAAAACACTAAAGAAAGAAATTGTAGGAGATCTTAGAAGATAGAAAGATCTCCCTTGCTCTTGGATAGGCAGAATAAGTATCATCAAAATGGCCATTCTACCAAAAGTGATCTACAGAGTCAATGCAATCCTTCTCAAAATATCAATGTCATTCTTCATAGAACTAGAAAAATCAATCATAAACTTCATATGGAGAAACAAAAGACCCAGAATAGCCAAAGCAATTCTCAGCAATAAGAACCATGCAGGAGGCACCACAATTCCTGACTTCAAATTATGCTACAGAGCTATAGCAATAAAAATGGCATGGTATTGGCACAAAAACAGACACATAGACCAATGGCATAGAATAGAAGATACAGAAACAAATCTACACACTTATAGCCAATTGATTTTCGAAAAAGATGCAAAACACATATGTTGGAGAAAAGACAGCCTTTTCAACAAATGGTGTTGGGAAAACTGGTTATCCAGTTGTAGAAAAATGGAACTAAATCCTTACCTCTCACCTTGTACCGGAGTCAACTCGAGATGGATCAAAGACCTGGAAGTTAGACCAGAGACTGTGAAGCTACTAGAGGAGGGCATAGGTACAACACTCCAACATATAGCACAGGTAGACACTTCCTCAACAAGACCTCAAAAGTTCAGGAAATTAAAACAAGAATTAATAAGTATGATGGCATTAAACTAAAAAGTTTCTGCTCATCAAAGGAAACCATCAAGAGTCTAAAGAGAAAACCTACAGAATGGGAGAGGATCTTTGCCAGCTATCCCTCCTATAAAGGACTAATATCTAGAATATACAAAGAACTTAAAATAATTTGCACTAAAAAAACAAATAACCCAATCAAGAAATGGGCAACTGAATTGAATAGACGGTTCATGAAATAAGAGATACAAATGGCCAACAGATACATGAAAAAATGTTCAATGTCATTAGCAATCAGGAAAATGCAAATCAAAACTACACTGAGATTCCATTTAACCCCAATCAGAATGGGAATCATCAAGAAGTCAAATAATAATAAATGTTGGCGAGGATGTGGGGAAATAGGAACTCTTCTACACTGTTGGTGGGATTGTAAACTAGTTCAGCCGCTATGGAGATCAGTGTGGAAATTCCTCAGCTGGGAATGGATCCACCTTATGATCTGGTTATACCACTCCTGAATATCTTTCCAAATGGGCTGAAATCAGAGAACTACAGTAATATATGCATACCCACGGTCATAGCAGCACAATTGACAATAGCCAAATTATGGAACCAACCTAGGTGTCCATGAACAGATGAACGGATTATAAAATTATGGGATATCCACACAATGGAATTCTACTCAGCAATAAAGAAGAACAAAATTATGTCATTTGCAAGAAAAATGGAAGGACCTGGAGAACATTATGTTAATTGAGATTAGCCAGTCACAGAAAGTGAGGGGACATATGTTTTTTCTAATATGTGCAAGCTAGGGAGTATAGGGATACCAGAGGGACTCCAGATAATGGAGGAGAAACCTCAGTGGAGCCAGGGAGGTGAACTAAGGGAAGGTAAGGGGAAAGACTGAGGTTCATTAATGGAAATTTTACCATTGACTATGTGTACATATATGAATATAACAACGTCAACCTTAGTACTCTGTATTGGGAAGGGGGGAAATGGGGAAGGGGGTCACCAAATGCTGAGTGCATGTATGCCACTGTCAACATGATTTATATTATGATGTGAGACTATAATGCACCAATAAAAGCACATTAGTAAAAACCGATATATGCCCTTTAATTGAATTATTTTGCTCATTAACACTTAATATAATTATTGACATGATTATATTATTATTGTATTTCTTTTCTGTTGTACGCTCTGTCTTTAGTTCCTCTGTTCTCCCTTTCCTGCCTTCTTTTGGACAGCTCAAAATATATTTTACAATATTGTTTTAACTTAACAGATTTTTAGCTATACCACTTTGCTTTCCTTTTTATTTTATTTTATTTATTATTATTATTATCACCATCATCATCATCATCATTATCATTATTACTTGTGGTACTGAGGATTGAACCCAGGGGCATTGTACCTCCAACCGACACCCTCAGTCCTAATTTTTATTCTTTATTTTGAAACAGGGTCTCACTAAGTTGCGGAGGGCCTCACTAAGTAGCTGAGGCTGGCCGCAAACCTGTAATCCTCCTGTCTCAGCCTCCCAAGTACTGGGATTACAAACATGTGCCACCACACCCAGGTTTGCTTTCTTTTTTAAATAGTTGATCTGATGATTACAATAAACATCCTTAGATTTTTTCACAGTATACTTAGACTTAATATTGTACTTTGTTACACAAAATGTAGAGACCTTGAGACAGTGTTAGTCTATTTGCTTCTCCCCTGTGAGCCCATGGCCCATGGTCCCACTGTGAGCCCATGGCCATTTGAATCATCATGGCCCTATATGTAATGTGTCATTTCTCTTTGGCTACCTGCAAGATTTTTGCTTTATCTTCAGTTTTCAACAGTTTAATTACAGTGTACCTAGATTAGGATCTATTCATAATTGTCCTATTTTGAATTCACTGTGCTTTTGGATTTGTAATTTATGTCTTTCATTAAATTTAGCCAGGCATGTTGGTGTACACCTGTAATCCCAGTACTTGGGAAGCTGAGATAGGAGGATAGCAGGTTCAAGGACAGTCTCAGTAATGTAGGAAGACTCTCAGCAACCTAGCAAGACCTTGTTTTGTCATGAAAAATAAAAAAGGGCTATGGATGTAGCTTGGAAGTAGAATGCCCCTGGGTTCAATCCCCAGTACCCCCCCCCCAAAAGGGGATGTTTTCAGCCAGGATTTTCTCAAATATATTTTCTGCCCTATTATTTCTGTCCTCTCCATCAGGAACTCTAACTGCATAACTATATATTATCCCACGTGTACCTGAAGATTGTTCCTTTTTGTGTTTGTGGTACTGGGGATTGAACCCAGGGGCATTCTACCTCTGAGCTATACCTCCAGCCCTATTTTTTTTTTTTCATTTGGAAACAGGGTCTCACTAAATTGCTGAGAGCCTCACTAAGTTGCTGAGGCTGGCCTTGAACCTGTGAGCTTCCTGTCTCAGCCTCCCAAGTACTAGGATTACAAGTGTGTGCCACCATGCACGGCTAGATTGTTCTTTTTGTTCAATCTTTTTTCTCTCTTTTGTCTTCAGATTGGATAATCTCTATTGATCAATCTTCCAATTCACTCACTCAGTCATTCCTTAGGAGACTGTATATTCTACCAGGCCTATTTTCTATTTAAACTTGAGGTCACAGCTCAGGTTTTAAAGTTCAATGAACCTCTGATAAAACCTATTAATATTAGCCATGTAATACCATGATTTCAAGCATAACATGATTAAAAACCTATCCTTATCTTGGCTCTTGCAATGCAAGTATATAGTGCCCAGAATTTAGTAGGTGCTCAGTGAATATATGCCAATAATGGCTATAACTAAATGGTAAAAGTTGTGGTACAGCTAAATGGTAAAACTCTGCTTATCACAGAATGGGGGGATGAGTGGCAGTGAAGAATCATGAGAGGGGAGAGAAAGCCCTGCCGGTGGGGGCATCTCAGTTGCCACTAGACCACCTGAAAGGATGAGCCCCTCATCAACTTGCTAGAGGTTCTGCAGCTCCTTAGGGAGAAGGCCTAGGTTTGCCTGTGGGAATGACGCTTGGCAGGACATCCAGCTCTTCTGTGCACTTTCACACTCCACCAGGCCACTGAACATGCAAGCTCATTCCTTCTTCCCCTCCTCTTGCTTCTAGACCACAGGGTAATTTTGAAGACTCGCCTGCTTCTTCCACTTTGCCAACTCAACCCCCAGGAGAGGAAACTTATTCTGTTTCCTGGGAATTTACTTCCTACTCCCGAAGATAAGAATAAGAGAGAAGTCATTCTTGAATAATCCATCAAGTTACTTTATTTAAAAAAAAACACTGCTGTTTCTAAAACTAGGATTCATTTTTGGAGCTTTTCTGCCTAAAACTCAGGCCAGGAAACATCACATAATTAGAAAATGCACACTTCACAGGAGTCAGAAGCCAGAGAGAGAGCCTTCACCATCCCAAGCACTGGATGGGGAGAGACATTAGCAGAAGCATGTGGTGTTGGCACATACTTTTATTGAGTGGGATGTGATGCTCAGAAAGTCTACAGCATGTACTCCAGTGGAAATTCTTTTAGTAACAGCGCATTAACCAATCTGCCCTCTCTTTCCCCTGCTCCCCTTCTCCCCTTGCTGTTTCTATACAGAGTCAGGGAAGAAGAGCTTCTTTCATGGCTGGTCAGAGTGAGGTGTCACCTTCTAGGCCTCCTGAGGGAACGTTTGTAGTATTTTTCTATTTTCTCTGCTGGTGCACTTGTGATAACAGGATAGAGGACCACTCTATTCTGGGGCTTTCTCAGTTTGCAGGGCTCCATTTAAATGCCAATTTTTAAAAGAATATTAAAATAAGACCCAAGTGCCTCTCCCTACCTTCCCCATCCTGCCTCCTTCTTCCCTCCTTCCTCTTCCCCAAGCAAGCAATTATCTATAGTCTATTGGGAAAGGGAGTACCTTTCTACCTGGAGTGGTGAGTTTCTGTTTCTAAATGTGTTTTTCCTCCTTCGGACTCCCTGGGTCTTTGGCATGAAGAGCATGTGTCAAGAACAGAACAAGGCAACTGGGTCAGAGGAAGCTGTGTCATTCAGGGGAGGGAGCCGTTCCATTTTCAAGCTGCCTGGACATGTGGCTGCTCAGGCTTTGCTTCTGGGGGGGGTGTCTCAGAACAATGTGGATAATGATGCAGGTGCCCCCCTTCTTGGGGACATTGATGGTAGCTCTGCAAGGGGCAGCAGAGGTTTGGAGACCCTTCTGAAACAGGCCAGGAGGTCCTTAGGTCTTACCCTGGGAAGTAAGGACAGGGCAAGCTCGTCACTGCGTCTATGTAACAAAGGTCTGCTACTGTGCATAAGTCAGTTATAAGAGCTAAAAATGAATTTTCAGTAGAAGATTCCCCCCTTCCTGTTCCTCATTCCCTCCAGACAGATGACCAAATGATGCCTAGGGGAATTAAAGCTAAAAAAAAAAAATCTTCCCATTCCAGAGTCCTCTTCTGAGTGGACGACATGAGGAGATGTCTGTAAGAAATTGTGGGTAGATATCTCAGACAGGGAAAAAATGCACTTTAAATTGGCAAATTGGTCCAAACCACTAAGGTTATAACTCCCCCCACCCAGCAGAATAGTAAAACAGACTCGTTGTTGGCAGAATAGTAAAACACCATTAGTGCTAAGGAGAGGTGGTGTCCAGCATGACATCAGCCCACCGCTTGACCCAAATCTAGTATTTCACCAGAGCCTTCCATGGCCAGCTTTCCAATTGTGTAGAAGACGTACACAGGGGAGCTGGGAAGAAGGCATAAATAGGATACAGATTGCAGACTTTTTGATGTGTTTAGCACACTTTTGTGACTTCCTTTAATATCACGGCCCTTGCATTCTTCCACCATTAGGAGAACAAAAGTCAAGACTGAGATGGGGGTGGATGGGACAGAGACCCATTCAATAACAAGTTCTGCTTGCCTCGTTAGCATTTTTTAATTCAAACACTTAAAAGGATAGCCCCATAAATGGAAAGAGAATAATGGACACCCCAGCCCTGTAACTTCAGATATAAAAAGTCCCTTCATTAAATCAGTTGTTTTTTAATTCATAATTGAACTTAAATAAAGAACGACCTATGGGCAGCTGTTTCTAATATCAAGTCCCCACCACACATGAAAGAAGCATTTATTCCCGCAGCCGCCTCTCTACCCTTGGGTGTTATCAGCTGAACATGTTTTGAACCTACCTAATGCATTTGAGGTAGCTTGGGTTTATTTTTCTTTCAATAAAATAAATGGTTTTGTAATTAAATTTCTGCACTGCCCGTGCTTAATGGTTACATTGACAAGTGCTAATGTATGGCAAGAGAATGAGTTTGAAATGAAACATGCTGTTTTTGAATCTGCAAGCAATTTTGCAGCAGGGCAATCAAACCCCTCGTGCCAGCGAAACATTTTCATCAATCTGCTTGGAGCGCCCCTGCCCACTCCGACAGCCGCACGAGGAGGTTATGGAGCTCCCCCTATGCCCACCCTCAGCCCTTGCCTTTTCCCAAGAACACACACACACACACACACACACACACACACACACACACTGACACAAATACCATGAAGCGAGTCGTTGTTTGAAACCGTTTTGTGGTCTCTGGCAGGCGGGCCTGTGGAAATTCGCTGACTTTCCACCTGAAATGTTACAGCTGTCTCTCTCCTCTGAAGGGCCTGGCTGCCTTGACGTTCAAATCCCTGGCATCCAGTCAACAAGAAAATCTGTCCCTCCATTTTCCCTGTTTTAAAAAACTGTTCCCCCTTAACTAAATTTATTTTTGAATAAATCTTCTTATAGAAAATAGAGAACAACTATTACTTATCTGGCCTCGCTCTGTGCAAACTACTTCAAGCCACAGCAAAGGAGGTGGCTGGCCAGCCTCGCGCTTGTAGAAGGGTCTTGAACGGAAACCTGGACTAGTCAACCTGTTCTTTGCCAGCTTGGCTTCTGCCAGTAGCCGGAAAGGGGCCCTGAACAGGTACAGGCCCTGGACCCAGGCCTGTGGCTCAAGCCCTTCCTGGAAGGCCTGTGTTTCATCTGACCACTAGAGGGCTAGCTTCCCAGCTGGTGGCTGCTCTGGAGCCCGCAGAGCCCCCTCATCAAAGGCCAATAGTGGGTACACGACCCAGGAGCTGTCTGGAGTCTGTGGAGCCAGAGGGCAAGCAGGCAGCCTCTGGTTGGTGGCTGCCCACAGGGTGTGCGACTCAGCATTTTCTCCCCAGGCTGATGGAGAGGAGCCAGGCTGACCACATGAATGCTGACTCACCCCATCAGGGCAGGCCAGAATCACAGGCTTCCCTACCCTGCCTCTCTCTTGCTATGTCCCAGGACAGGGTTTAGGGGAAGGGCCTCTGTGTGGTCTGACCTTCCTGAATTTACCGCAGCAGAAGACAGAAGAGACTGCTTATGGGACTCCAGGAGCATGAAGAAGGATCTCGGCCCCTCAGATCTCACCCACCCATTTCCTAAATCCCAAATTGCTTTTAATGGGGGACAAGGATTTTAATTTCTTCATTAGAGAAGAGGCTTGGCAGCAAAAGTCCCTACAAAGGAGACATGGGGAGAGGGATCGCCACTCAGGTGTCAATGAAGGGCAAGGCAAAGCCCATCATGACAGGGAAAAGAACTGGACGTGACTGGTATCTGAATGGCAGGAGGGAAATTTTAGAAAGGAGAGGGGGCAAAGAAGCCAGGGGACACATGTTAGAGCCAATAGACACCTTCACAGTGGCCCTGTGAGGAAGTAGAAAGTTCCTTGACTCAACAACAGCTAGTAGATTTATGGAAGAAGTAAAGACAATCTTATCCAAAGTAAAGGGAACGAGAGGCCAGTGCCCCAGAAGGAAAAATGAAAAGACAGTAAGGAAGTGAAGTTGGAGGGCCACTCATGTGGGCCTTGGCTAAGTCTGGGCTGATAAAACTAAGACATAAAGACATGAAGTGCTGCCATTTGCATGCAGCTGACCACTCACGTGGGAGCATTTTCCCATATGATGGTGGAGCACTACATTTGCTCACTCAGCAAATAAGTTCTCAGTGTGTGTGAGTCATGTTGCTAGGCTCTTCCAGGGTGCAGACATGACAGGCATGGGGTGCCCTCTCAAGGATGGACCATGTGCTGTGATGGGGCTACAAGAAAAATGTCACGCAACTTCAGAGGAGGAAGTGAGCTGTGCCAGGAGGAACAGGAGAAAGGTTCATGGAAGAAGGGAGCTTTGAAAGATGAGTAGGGTTTCAGAAGGGAAGAGAGATACTCCAGGGTAAGAAACCAGCATGACATGGAGGTGTGATGGTAAAAGTTGTCTGCAGAACCATGAGTGGTCCCAAAGGAATGGAGGAAAGTGCTCGTGGTGCGTGCGTGTGTGTGTGTGTGTGTGTGTGTGTGTGTGTGTGTGTCAGCGGGGATGGGTAAGGTGGTGGAAAATGGAATTAAACAGTTAAGATGGGGCTATATTTGATCAGCCATGCTTTATTTTGCAAACCACAGGCTCCCCTTAAAGGTGCTGGAGCCATGAGGATGGGGCGAGTGGGTGAGGGAGTGGTGCTATGATCCATCTGTGTGTTCATTAACAGACCCTGTGAGCCATAAAAATGGGCAGGCTGAGGAGAGAAGACCTTGGAGGCAGGCAGAACAGAGGCAACTTTGATGGCCCAGGTCAGAGAGAAGGAGGGTTAGAAGTGGTGGGAGGAAGAGAACTGCCAGCCAGTAGTGTATCCTCAGGGTGCCCAGAAAGAGGACCATGGCCATGACAGAGACAGGGAACTCTTAAGAGAGAGGTGGGTTTGGGGGAGGGAGAAAAGATAACACCAGTTGCAATTGGATAAATGACTTGTCATTCCTTGTGGTGAGTTTCATGAAAGAATATCCAGGGAACAGTAGAGGGAGAATAGGACCAAAATGGGAGGAAGGCAGAACTCTGAGGAATGGTCACATCAAGAGAAGCCAACTCAACAGATGAGACCGAACAGCAGGCTTAGGAGATGAGCCAAGACAAGGGAGGAGAGTTCTGAGAAGAAGGGCTGGAACACATTCTATGCTTCGAGGAGACCCAAGAAGGGGAGACAGTGAGGTGCTTGGGCTCAGCTGTGGAGAGGACATGCTGATCCCTGGGAGGACAGTCTAAGTGAAGGGAATTTGGGAGGACCATGAGAGGAGAGGCAGCAAGAGTGGATGCTGGATATAGCTCGTAAGAAACACCATAGTGATGTGTACACAAGGAAAGTTTTCTTGGACCCTTGAACCATAGTCAAGCAGGAATCTGTGGAGACGGAGAGACCGAAAGGCACCAGAGAAGTGCTCTGATGGAGCAAGATCATGGGAGAGGCAAAAATGGGGAAGGGAAGTGGAACTAGTGGGAAGAAGGAGTGATGGGCTAGAGAAACAGAGGTAAAGGAGGGGGTGGAGCATTGGTGCCCCCCAGTGAAGCATGGTGAGACCACGTGCTGAGGGTGAGGGGTGGAGAGAAAGGTGATGGAAGGGTGGGGTGGCTTACAGATGTGAGGCAGGCAGGAAGAAGGATGGAAAGTCAAGCAGGAACGAATCACAGGGCACTGCGTAGCACTGAGAATCCCACAGAAGATGGGAGCCTGGCTCTGCAGCAGTCTGCCTGGTCATGACAGTACTCCAGCCTTTCCTGGCAATCCATAAGCAGAGAGAGAAATGGGGAACGTGCTGATGGGATGCTCTGGCTATGCATGGCACCGTGGCTGCCCTGGAAAGCTAGGAGCAAAGGACCCTAGGGGCCAACCAGAGAGAAAATAGCAACAGCAGTAACTTTTTTGTTGATGTGTGAGCTTTATCTTCAAGACCCATGCAGTCTTGTCTTGGGCTGAAAGTTGAAGACTAAATTGGAGTTTTAAATAAAAAATATAAGCTGGGCACGGTGGCGCACACCTGTAATCCCAGTACTTGGGAGGCTGAGACAGGAGGATCGTAGGTTCGTGATCAGACTCAGCTTCTTAGTGAGGCCCTCCACAACTTAGTGAGACCATGTTTCCAAATAAAAAATAGAGCTGAGGATGTAGCTCAGAGGTAGGATGCCCCTGGGTTCAATCCCCAGTACCAAAAAAAAAAAAACAATAAAAAATATATACCTCTGCCAGAGAGAATTGTAAACTAGGGGTCAGAAAACCAACTCCTCTTGCAGCTTCTTGGGCTCCCCTTGGGCTTCCCATGCTGTGTAATTCAGGTAGCCACTCAGACTTTCCCTGCCCTTACTTGTGTGCACCTCCCTGGGGACACATTCCAGCTTTCTGGAATGTGGGTGTTGTTTAAACAAAGGCAAACTCACCAAGAAACAAGCTGGATTCTACAAAATTCTGCACCTCGTACTTTTTTGTCACACAGTAAAACCAGTTACGCTGAAATATCGGTGGTCTTTTGACTTGCTCTTGATATTCAATGGGGCTGTCAAAGCTAAATAGATATTGAACAAATTCTACCCAGTTAGGATTTGGAAATTAAATACTCCTGGAGCCGTGGTCAGGTCTGCACCCCACCCCTATGTGTCTGTAGAGTCCTGGCATCAGGTAAAATCGCCTCCAGTACTTATTCCTTTGTGAGGCAGCGTCCTAGCTTCTGCAAGAGCAAAGAAAATATTCCACCATGGGTGCCATCCACACGACCACCTGACTGTCAAGAGGTAGTGATTCCATGGACTCTGTTCTTCCTCTGTCCCCTTTAAGCATCTGCAGGTCCATCCCCAAAGCCTCAAGGAGAACTTTGAAGCCATTCTTTGGGTCCTGTTCACTTTAGGCTCATGTATTGTGCTAAGGGCTGGTCAGAGTGGGGCCAAGAAGGTCAGAGACCAAGAAAGAGCTCCACAGTATGAGTAGCCATGGGTCTGTCCAGCCTAGAGTCTCATGACTGTGAAGATACCCAGGCATGGTTTGGGGAGAGTACTGTGGGGGCATCCCCACAACCTCAGAAGACAGAGCATGGACTGAATATCCAAAGAAACAGCTATCTTGATTTATCCAGGGAAATAGCAGCCACAGCACACCCAGATATTCCAGTAAGCTCTTTGTATTTTCTGTCAGGGCCACAGACAGAAAAAAGTGTATTTCATAATTTGATTTTTCACTGTCTTAAATAGGCACATCTTTCCTAAGCTTCCAAAGGACTCATTTCACTTTCACCCTCTTGAATTTGATGACCAACCAAAGAGAGGATGAAGTCGGCCATTGAAATCTTGATTGAAGTCAAGATTCCCAATGACTGGGAATCTGCGATGTACCAAACCCTTTGCTAATTGTCACCTTTGCCAAACTGTTTTACAGCACACCTGTTACTTAGGTAGCTCCATCCTCATTTTACAGATGAGGAGTTAGGCTGTAATATCTGGATCAAGCCTCAGGCTGTCCTCCATGTTTCATGTCTAGTCAGTAATACCACCATATGCTACTGTACAACAACCTTAGTCTCTCCAAATGAAAGCATTTCTGCTTCTGTTCTGACATTCCATGGTGGTGGCTGTGTGGAAGAGGACTAGACATCTGAATATGTTGACTGGAAATCAGTAACTCTCATCAGTATTACTGCAACCAACAATACACTCAGCGCTGTAGGGAGCAGGTGGAAAAGAGAGATCACAGGACACCACCACACTTTTCTCGCTTTCCTTGCAGCTGACCCCAGAGGCTTGGGGGGTCACTTTAAGATGCAGAACTAACATCAAGAAATAATTGTAAGGCCCCAGAGAGCTCCAAGGGGCCCCTTACCATGGCTCTCTCTTGTGCCAGTGAGTCTCAACCCAGCCTTTTTCAGTGGCAGTGGGTGAATGGATGTGCCAGGAAGTCATTGTTCATCCCCTAACTGATGTCCCCTTGCTTTGCTTACTAGACAGTCCACTTAAACCTGAAGGAAGTCTGCTAAAATCAGAAGAGAAAAATGTGAGCGGTCTGCTGATAAGCAGCAAGTTAGCTCAGCATGCTGAGGCAGCTGGGGCTTTGCATAGCAAAACTGACTGAGCATTACGAGTCATCTCCTCCTTGGCCTCGAGCCCTCCATAAGACTTCCAGGAAGGAAGCTTCATGGAGGAAGGAAGGAAAGAGGGAGGGGAGCCAAGATGATTCTCACAATGAGCCAGAGCCCAGCCTGGGATGGGGGAGGGAGGAACCTGAAGGCTGCCTGCTGAGAGGGGCAGGGAAGGCCTGGTGTTTTGGGGCCAAAGTGCTAGTTATGAGAATTTCTTAATGACCGTGAGTCCTGAGGGAAGCACGTGAGCAGTGCCTGGCGCCAGCTAAGCTTGCACAGGGGCTCCTGTCCAGATGGAAAATGTGTAGGGAGAGAGGGAGGCGGGTGAGAAGAGACCTTGAGGCCGCCAAAGGTGACTGATGGCCCTGGGACAGCAAACCTGACTTCTGCGGGATCAGGTTTTACTGGAAGGAGACACAAAGATTAGTGACTTTCAGGTGAGAAAGAGCCCTCGTTCCTGGTTTCTGGCACCAAGTTTCTTCATGGATCTTTGAGAGTCTCATTTGCGTTCCCCATGCCCAGATCTCTGCTCATGACATTTCTTCCATCTTTCCATGTGTCCACGGCCTCCTGGGCCAGCTCAGGCCTCACTGTCTTCATGGGGTTATCGCCAACAGTCTGACTTGAAGCCTTCCTCCTCTGACCTGATGGCCTGCTATAAGAAGTGCTGTGAGTCTGAGCTCCAACGAGGGTGAGTATTTAGGATGAACACTTGTCTTCTCAGAGCCTTGAAGTTACTCAAAGATAGCTGGGGAACAAATTTATAAGACATTAACACATTTTATGGAGTAAAATGCAAAATTGGCAAGAATGTCTAAATTAAAGCTAAGATTTCAAAGAAATTTCACAAGCGTGTTGGACCACTTTGGGCCTTACCCCAACTGGCTACCCACTTGCTCTCACCCCAATGGGAGGAGTAAGTGATATGATGCCAGGTGATGTCTGAGGACCTCATGAAAGTCAGGCAGTGGGGAGTGGAAGCCTTGCTAATTAAGAGCAAATGGAAATGTTTTATTAAACTGTAGTTAAAAGATAACAACAGCAAATACTATTTTTCATGTTTCCTACTTGTTAGACACTGTAATCGCTGCATTACACATTTCATTTCAGTCATGGAGGTCAATATTGCTCCCATTTTACAGCAGATAAAATCGAGCTACAGTGAGGTAAAAAAAAAAAAAAAACTTCCTCAAGTCAGAGAGCCAGTTAGGATGGGCATAGTAGTGTATACCTGTAATCCCAGTACTTGGGAGCTTCGGTGGCTGAGACAGGAGATCTCAGGTTCGAGGACAGCTTCAGCAAGGTAATGAGACTCTTGGCAACCTAATGAGACCCTGTTTCTAAACAAAAAGTGCTGGGGAGTAACTTGGAGGTAGAGATACCCTGGGTTCAATCTCCAGTATGAGAAGGAAGGAAGGAAGGAAGGAAGGAAGGAAGGAAGGAAAGATAAAGGTCCAGGATCCGATCTCAGGTCTGGCAGACTCCTAGCTATTAGCCCATTGGAACTGCAGGTAGGAAGAGACATGTAGCATTTGTGCCCACAACTCATCAGAGGCCCTTCCTAAAAGGGATCCTCATGTTGGTCCCAAACGTTGGCCTCCACTGCTGCAGGTGCAGACTCCAACTCAAATGGAGAGCTCAGTTTGCCGGGTGGTTCCTCCCCATCCTGAGACTCCTGGACCAGGTATATGGGGACTTCATCCCCTGTACCAGCATCTGGAAGGTCTCACAGGGCCCCAGCTCAATTTATCTACCCAGAGATAAAGTGGATGGTTTGGTCCATCCCTAAACAACTTTGGGAATCACCAAATCAATCTAAATTTCCACATGCAAGAGATGAGGATCAGATTAGTGTCTGGTTATTAATTTTGCTTTATGCAAGAAAAACCTGGAGTGAGAAATCAAGACTGGAGCCCCTTTACTAGGCCAGTTCATCTCCCAGAACCTTCCCATCCGGTAAGCATCCTGGCTGACATTTTTCATTGCAGTCCCAACGAAGAACCCTGTTATTTTCAACAATACACACTCCATTGTGTTCATTTAGCCTTATGACATTTTATGATGTGCCTGACCAGGAAAATGTGTGGCCTGTTTAAAAGGACTGGGGTGCAGGGAGGGGCTGTCTTCATTTTCTGCCCTCTGTTAGCCTTTCCCTGGCACATCCTTGCAGAGGGAGTGGCTTTGACATCCCGTGTACACTTTTCGACCGTCTGTTTAGATTTGCCCCATCTCCCCAAAGGCCCTTCTAACTTTACACTGCACAAATTCATGTCTCAAGGACTTGCCAAATCTTGTCAAGTCCTAATGTTTTCCTTGGCAGACAGCGCATCTCTCCACTGAAATGGATCGGGTGAGTCCATCAGGCCTTGGTGCCGCTTCTCCAGGCACCGAGTGTAGCTGCTGGGTCCCTTCCCAGGCTCTGGGGGCACTGGCGCACACCACATCTTGCCCCGTCCAAGCCCACTGGCTTCCCAAAGTATCTGCAGACTTCAGGGCCACCCAGGCCCAAGGCCTGCAGGAACATGGCTAAGTGGTTACTTTACCTTCATCACGGTACCGCTCACCCAGCACCCCTTGCCTTCACTCTTCCACTCTCAGGTTAGAAGACAGAGCTCACTCGTCCATTCAATCAGTATCTATAGAGGACTTTTTACAACTCTGTTCATTGCCCTAAGCACATAGCAGTGAACTTAACGAACAAAACAGATGAAAAATCCAGTCCTCATGGTGCTTACCTTCGAACTCATCTAATCCACCTTTAAAATGAAATTTAAAGGTGCTAGAAATTTGGGGGGAAGAGGGTACTGAGAATTGGATCAAGAGGCATTCTACCTCCAAGCTACCCCACCTCCCCGCCCTTTTTATTTTTATTTTGAAACATGGTCTCGCTAAGTTGCTGAGGGTCTCACTAAGTTGCTAAGGCTGGTCTCTAACCTTTGATTCACCTGTTTCAGCCTCCCAAATACTGGGATTATAGGCATGTGCCACTGTGCCCAGTTGGTGTTAGGAATTGAACACCAGGATGCCTCCTTCTTAAAAGAAAAAGTCTGGAGAAGTATAGTTTGATCCAAAGGAAGTACTGGTAGTGGAATTCCAGGTGACTGTAGGGGAAATATTTGGTATTGAGAGACTTCTTTGTTCTTCTAGAATGGGAAGTGGTCCAAACCTAGCCCAACACCTGTTTCCTGTGACCCATAGCTCAGAATGGTGTTTATATTTTGTAAACATTGGGAAAAAAATTAATGAAAGAAATTTTTTATGACATGAAAATTAGATGAGATACACATTGCAGTGTTTATAAAGTTTTATTGGAACACAGCCGTGCCCATTCATTTACACATCATCTGTGGCTGCTTTCCTACCTCATGGGCAGAGTTAAATAGTGGTAACAGAGATTGCCTATGGCCCAAAACACCTAAAGTGTTTACTGTCTGACCCTTTAAGTTTCCTGACCCCAGCTCTAGAACCACATCGTGGAGATAGTCGTTATTTTCCAGGTGCATAAAACTGGCCTAGTCTGGGGAGCAGGAACCCCTCTTTCTTATTCAGCCTCTGGAAGAGTATCATAACATGGACTGAATGTCAGAGACTGAGAACCTGTCCCTGACATCTGTTTTCTCTTTGGCACACTGAGGCAAGCCCTCCTGGGAACTGTTCCAACAAATGTGAGCTTCCTGCCGCAGCATCTTCAATGTCATGCAAACCTTCACCTTGGGAGGTTCTGGGCTGCTCTGTGTGTGTGTGTGTGTGTGTGTGTGTGTGTGTGTGTGTGTGTGTGTCGGGAGGGGGGCTCATATATGATTTTGGCTCTACAAATTTAAATAATAATATTTACTCATGATGACACAGGTTAAAATCCCTTCTCTGCCACTTAACACATTGTACGGTATTGCATAAATTACTTAACCTATAGAAAGAAGCCTCGGTCTCTCTCATCTGTGAAAGGGCCTGCCTTGCTGACTTTGAAGGCTATTAAGAGAAACATATGCAACCACACTTGTGGTGGTGTTTGTGAACTGGACAGCAGCTGCAAATACAAAGCCTTTTCTCTTCTCATGGGTGGGGGGCAACTTAGCTGAGTTCTTGTCTTTTGTCCCTGTCTGTGGAGACTGAGGTAGAGAGTCAAAGTGAGAGATAAACTATGATAATATTCTTCTTGCCTTCCATCAGGGTTTCCACCTGCCTTGAACCCCCCTTCCTACCCTCACCCCAAATCCCACCTACTCTTTGGAGTCAGTTGGGGATTCTCACCCACGTGGGGCAGAAGTCTCTCACAACTAAGAACATCCTGCGGCCCTTCCTCCAGGGTTATCTCTTAGTTTGGAAGATGCCACAATTGCCCCCACCTCCTGTCAGACACCCAGGCCCTGTGTGATGGAGGATGGGACTTCCAGCCACAGCTTCCTCAGCTCCCTCTCAAAGTCCATGGAGTTTCTGTCCCACTGGGTGCCCCTGATTATCCTAAACTTGATGGCTGTGCTCTTTAGGGTGGAGGAAGGGGGAAGTGGCAGAGCGAAGTGATTTTTCCGAGTTTAATCTTCCTCGCTGGACTCTGAGCATCTTAGGGCAGAGACGATTTTCACTCCACTCCTCTCTGTTATGTCACTGGCAGACATGGTGCCGGACAGCTGGGGGAGGCTCAATAAAGTTTTTGAATGAATGCATGGTGTCTTGGGATTTGTGACAAGACCTGGGTCATTCTACTGATATCTCTTATGGAGTTTATACACATCCCTTCTATGAGATGTGTACACACAGCATTCTACACACAGAAGGTATGTAATACCTGTCAGTGGCTGGTGACAATAATAAACACAAAGTTGAAAAGTCAGTCTCCCAAATCTCTAAGCCTCATGAACAGAACAAGGCGTGTGACTAGGGTGTAAGTTTAACAATGTCTTTTTAAAGAACTTTCATTTGTAGGAAGGCTGGTAACTTATATATCACTTTGTTCATGGGCTGAGCTGCCATAAGATAATGAAAATCTTGAACTTTGACCTGAGGCCTGAGAGGTCCAGGGTGTCAGATTCATTAGTTGTATCTCCTGAGAAAATTCTCAAACCTAAAGGGGGGGATACTCTGACAGTGATACACAAAGGGTGGCACTTATAACTACTACCCTTGGTGTTTATGGGAGAGAAGTCTTAATTACAGGCTACAGAACAGAGGTCCAATCCCTAGCAATGCGTCTGCCGTTTGCTGTTAGCTATGAGTCACCTTGGAGCCGTCCATCCCAGCACCAATTTTTCATAAGAAGCATCGATGTGTGGTTGGATGGATGTGCTGATGGATGGGCTCAGGAGACAAGAGCTGGGAAACTGGGCCTCAGGCTTGCTCCTTCAGTCATTTTGTCCCCTCCTCCACATCTCTCCATCACGTCCATCCTCCAGTCCCAAGTTGGAATCTCAGCCCTCTCGCTGGGCTTCCAGGTCAGTTCTGGGCAGTGCTGGCTCATTGCGTGCTGGGGAGGGGCTGCAGGACACCTCTGCTCAGGGCTCACACGTCATCCCTGCTACCCACAGACAGCCAAGTTCTACAAAAGGGAGAGGGCCGCTTCCTGGACAGCTGTGTGAAAAGGTGAGGGGCTTTCTCCGTCTCCTTCTTTGGGGCCTCTCGAGAGAACTGCTAGGCATCCTGACTCCCTCTCATGCCAGGGCTGTCAGGGACCTTCCCAGGGTTTCTGGCAGGCTCAGCCACTTCCACTAGCAGACCTCTCTTGTCTCCCTTGATATTCCAACCTAAGCATGGGCAATTTTCCTTCCTTCCCACCTCCCTTTAAAAATGTTTTAACTGACAAGTAAAAGTTGTACATATTTAATGTGCACAACTCGATGTTTCAATATATGTATACACTGTGGCTAAATCAAATTATTTAACATACCCTTTACCTCCCGTGCTTATCTCTTTGTATGTGTGCAGTGAGAACACTTAAAATCTACTCTCTTAGCAATTTTTGAGTTCATGCTATATTGTTATTAACTATAGTCCCCATGATGTATATCTCTTTCCTCTTCCCTTTAAATCGAGATAATGCTAGGATTTTGCTCCTCCTAAGCCTGACAGACCTCATGAGACAAGATCCCCAGTCCTGCTCCCTGTTCTTATTCAACTGGGTTCCTAGACGGGCCTGGCAGAGCCCTGACCTGACAGGCAGGCACGTGTTTAGCATTAGTGGTTATAGCCGGTTTTCAGTTATCTACATCTCACTACGCTCCCATCAGCAGCGTAGGAGAGTTCCAGTATCAGGAGGCTCACCCACCTTTGCTATGACCAGTCTTTTTTATTTCAGTCATTTTCATACTAGTATCACCTTGTAGTTTTAATTTGCATTTTCCCGAAGAGTAGCAAAGTTAACTAACTTTCCCCATACGTACAATCCATTCCGTCCTCCTCTTTTGTAAAGTGCATTTTGAGCCCTTTGCACATTTTTAACTGGCTACAAGCTGTTTCTCAGATGTATCTCTTGGAAACACCTTCTGCCAGAGACAGTTCACTCGTCCTTATCAAGTCCTTCCTAGCTCTGGTTACCCCTTCCCATGGTGTAGCTTGCCCTTGCTGTCTCTTCTGCTCACACCCAAGTGAAATCTTCTTGTAACATAAAACCACAGAAGGAGGGAGTCTACAGAATGTCAGACTGCTTTTACTTGACTGCATTTCCAAATCACTTTCCAGAAAGTCAATAATATTTATAATTCAGCACCACAGAAGGTGCCCTTGTGCCCCCTCCTGGTCAGTACCACCCTGCAAAAGTAAATTCTATCCTGACCTCTGTCACCATAGATTCATTCCGCCTGCTCTCCTCCTCTACTCCTCCATGTGAGTGGAAGCATGCAGTCAATACTCTTTAGTGTTTGGCTCCTTTTGCTCTGCACTATGTCTATGAGATTCATCCACTTGGCGTGTAGTTTCTTTTTCATTGCTACATGATATTCCATTGCACAAATACACTGTAATTTGGGTGTTTCCAAGTTGGTGATATAATGAATAAAGTTGATATATAAACGAATATATAAATATATAAATGAATATATTTCTGCTTATAAGTATATAAAGCTATATTCTCCTCCATGTCTTTTGATGGATGAAAGCAATCTTGGCCCTATACCTAGAAATGGAGTTGCAGAGTATTAGGTATGAATTTGTGTTTTGCTTTAGAAGATACTGAAAGCTTCCCAAAGTGATGGTACTAGTATACACTCCCATCCACAATGTGTGTGTGTATTTCAGTCGCTACACATCCTCTTCAACACTTGAGATTGTGTATTTTAAAAGTTTTAGCTATTCTGCAATGTGTGTATCTCATAATGTTCTAATTTGTATTTCCCTGATATCTAAATACGTTGAGCACTTTTTTCATATGTTTATTGGCCATTTGGATATCCTGTTTTATGAAGTTCCTCTTGAGTTTCTTGTACCCATATAAACTTCAGGTTGTTTGTATTTTTCCTTTTGATTCATGAGTTCTTTTCATATTCTAGATATGAATATTCTGTCAGATGCATGCGTTGTGAATATTCTCCAAGTCTGTGGTGTGCCTTTTCATTTTCTTAATGATCTCTGTTGATGAATGGAAGTTCTCACTTGAGTCACGATATAATTCTTAGTTGTTTCTTTGCCTAGTCTTCAGAAAGACACTCCTGATTGGGGCTCCCAGGCTGCAGGCCGTACTCTGCCCTGCAGGTACCTCCCCACTCTTCCTGCAGAGCCCTCCTGCTCTGGGGTCTGCTTCATTCACTGGCTGTAGACTCCCCGTATGGAGACTGAGGCTATTATTCCTTTGTGGAGAAGTAAAGATCCCCTCTTTTTCTGACTTGTGCCTAGACAGTTCCTCTGTGACCACAGGGCTTGAAGGCCAGAACCATGTCATCCTCCTGGGGCTGGGGAGTGGGGAGGTTCCTGCCTGCTGTCAGCAGCCTGTACTCCTTCCCTAGCTCCCTTTCCAGTTCAGCTCCCGGTCTAGACCCCACCCTGGGCTCACTGGCCATTCAGAGACAGTTCACTCATCCTTATCAAGTCCTTCCTAGCTCTGGTTACCCCTTCCTATGGTGACAGGTGATCCTGACACCTCTTTCAGTGTCCTCTCACCAAGGGATGCTTCTCAAGATCTTGATTCTCCATGATTACAATATAAAGTTACTCTTTACCTTAGGAACAAGATCTTATATCACAGGCTCAACATTTACACTCCAAATTTGGGTCCAGTGTAATCCAACCAAAGGTGAGGACCATTCATTGCATATCTCTGAAGTACTACTAGTACTGCTCCTGTCCTCCTCCTGAGGGGATCTTCACTTGGAAGTGGAGTCATTTGGAAATGCAGTCAAGTAAAAGCTGCCATCCCTACACTTGGTTGTGAAAAATTCACATCTTCATTTCTCAAACCACTATCTAAAAATTAACACTTCCTTTAATTATAGATGTAGACCACAAACTACCATTGCACAGCACTGCCTGAGAAATCACAGATCCCTTTGTATCATATTTTAGTTGTTAATGGCATTTGTATCGTTATTTAGACTTACCATTATTTCAATATTACAGATGTTAGACCCATCACTAGATCTTGCATTGAACATGCCAATGAAGAAGCAAATATAATACAGGCACTATATCACAAACTTGCTTCTTTAAAATATCTTGTTAGCCGGGCATGGTGGCACACGCTTGTAATCCCAGTACTTGGGAGGCTGAGACAGGAGGATCTGGGTTCATGGCCAGCCTCAGCTACTTAGTGAGGCCCTCCGCAACTTAGTGAGACCCTGTTTAAAAATAAAGAATAAAAAATAGGACTAGGAGTGTAGCTCGGAGGTAGAATGCCCCTGGGTTCAATCCCCAGTGCCAAAAATAAAAATAAAATATCTTGTTAATTTTATTTCAATATAATTTATGCAATTAAACACGTGATCCTAAGGCACAGTCCATAGGGTTCACAAATCTGCCAAATGGTCTTAGGCACAAGAAAGTTTTAAAAACTCCTGTAGCTGGACATGGTGGCACATGCCTGAACTCCCAGTACTTGGGAGGTTGAGATAGGAGGATTGCAGTTTGAAGGGCAGGCTCAGCAACTTAGTGAGACCCTCAGCAACTACTGAGGCTCTGTTTCAAAATAAAAAATAAAATAGAGCTGGGAGTCAAGCTCAGAGGTAGGATGCCCCTGGGTTCAATTCCCAATACCAAAAAATAAAATAAAAAATAAAAAGGCGCTGGGGATATAACTTGGAGGTAAAATGCCCTCTGGGTTCAAGCCCCAGTATGGAAAAAAAAATAGAAATAAAAACTCCTATGAACTAAGAGATCTTCTTATCCCCATAGCAATTTAAAACCATTCAGGGACCCATGCCAATGAGCTGGTAGCTCCGCATCTGGGCTGGGTGGTGCGGAGAGTCGGCTCCATCTTTGTCGATGTGTTCCTCTGGCATGGGAATGGGGTATCTCAGTGGGCCCAAGCATGTGGCTCCAGTTTTCCCTGGATTCTGGCATTCCAGGGACTCTGAAAGAATAGAGCATCTCTTTTGCAGGTTGGAGGAAATGGGTAGCTATCCAGCTAAATAGATTTCATGCTTGACTTCAGGGGAATAGCCCAAATGATGATCTGTTTGGGAGAGTAAATTAAAGAGGAAAGTAGGCACGCAAGTTTGGTTTAACTCCTGCTGGTTTAGTTGCTCCCCTAAGCATCTCAAAAAAAGAATATAGTGTGTCAGACCTCTTCTCTCAGGATCCCTCTCCCCCAGATCCTGCTTCTCAGAGGGCACTGACCTTGAATTGGTTTGCAGGGAAGTCCTTACTAGGATCTCCTCTCTCTCCAGGCCAGACGAAAACATAACTCCTCTTTTCTCACAACTCCAAATGCTGGGTCTTGATTTCACCTCTCACTTCCCTCTCTCCTCATCATTAACCTTCCTTGCATTTCTTGGACCAGAATGCTCATGAAGGAGCAAAGAGTTGTGTTATCTCCCTAGAAGTAATGCTCTCTATGTTCTCATTTGATGTTGAGTAAGATATTAAATGGAAGAAGTTTGGTAACATCATGTATGAGTCCATTTCTTTGACTTATGCCATGAAGGACTAGTGAGATTCCCCCTGGTCCTTGAAATTGGGAATGTATACTTCATATTGCTCTCTAAATATCCTTAAACAGAGTATTTCTCTCTGACCTGCCCACCCCTATCCTTCATCTTTCCCATGTATCTGACCTTTCCATCCATTATTAGTGAGTTGGGTGAAGGACCATTGACAACTATATCTTCTGTAAAGAGTGGAGTTGACATGGCTACATCCACCTCCTCCTTCTCTCTTCTCCCCACTTAAGTGACTTGTCTTGAACGTTTAAGTGTGTTATCTTCAGAGAAAAAAGATTGTAGCCTATTCTGCACATGACATTTTTCCAAGGCATTGTAAGTTCTCTATAAAAAGCTAAGCTATCACTTGTCAGGACCTCTAGCCAAATTGTTGAAGACAACAGAGTTTTATTAGCTCTGTTTTTGCAATAGCCTGTCTCACTCAGGAGACAAATGGAGAAAGTCTGCCTTCATGCTGGCTTTGTTTTATAGTTCTTAGATGTGCAACACAAATGAATGGTTTGGAGCTGTTTCCAACCCGAAGTGATGGGTGTCAGTTTCTTGGATACTACCAGGAAATCTGTAACTCTGAGCAGTGTTGTAATAATTTGAAAGCAAGCCGTCCTGGAAAGAGGGGTGGACTCTGTGAGCCACAACTGAAACTCAGTGACTCTGCTTCTGACCCGTCCTCTAACTCACGTGTGGCCTTGGATAGGTCCTTTCATATTTTTGGTACCCAGTTTACTCATCTATAAGAGAGGGGGAGCTAGATGATCTCTAAGTCCCTTCTAGCTCTGTCATTTTATTATTCCAATAAATGAACAAAGTCATCAAACATTCAATTATAGCAATCCAGAAAAATGGTGATTTTGTTTTATATAGTGTTAAGGATTCCCACTTGACTTTTGAGTCTGTTAACCACTTAATATGCATACCCCTGAAATTCTACTAGATTCCCATAAACTACTTTTTAAAACTGATTTTGGGCCACTGTAAAATCCTGTGTCTTATTATTCAAGGCTCAGATTCTGAGTTGTAAGAAAGCCTATTTAAAATGGCTTTTCTTGCAGCATTTGCTAAGTGGTAGGTATTATGATGTTTTAACATTCATTGCATTCATTATCTAAACACTCTCCTCTAATCCAGTGAGTGTGAGGTTAATAAGTAGCCTGGAATTCATTCTGGGGTGGATTTCATCTGCTGTTTCTAGTGGGAGGCCTATCTATCCCTTCTTTCTCAACATGCTGAAGGCAAAGAGACGTGGAGACAGTGTGACTCTGCTGGTGACATTAAATCTCCATGACTTTGGGGAAGGAAAAAATGTTGCTCAGTGTCCTCAACTCCAAGTTTAACAACTGTCAAATGTGGTGACATTTCACATGCAGAAAAATCTATGTCATGACTAGTCATGACTATATTTTTTTGAATGTTTAAAATATTCACCATATTGCTTTCTTACTTTTCAAACACAGAACCCCCTTCCCATATAAAGCTTGAGTCTTAATCACATTGTAGTCCTGTATTTCATTCATCTGTTTAATAATGCTCCAAGAAGGAAGAGTAGGAGAGAAGGGCTTCCAAGGGCCCGATAACACTTCACAGACCAGATGCATCTCAGGCAAAAGGCAGACCTGTTCACACTACTGCTAAATGCTACGCTTCCTATTTAAGCATATGGGATGCCATGGATGGAGTTTTAGAAAGCTGTGTCCTTTTAGTCAAGCCGTTCTCCCATTGAACAAGGATCTCTCTCACCTTCCCATTCTGCTTCACCACCCCCTCTAAGCACATACTAACACTTGTACTTGAACTACATTTACCAAAACATATACTTAGAGAGTTTCATTTACCGATTGCTTTGCTGCACTCCAAATGGCCTAGCATTTTGTAGCTGAAAGAGTGTAAATCATGCCTTTCGTGGGTTACAGTAGGATGTGATGTTTAGAGAAAGGAAAATATGCTTCCTTATAGAAGCACCAGGCACTAAACCATCTGGATTGTAGAGAAAAAAATTTCAGTCATTCATTCCAATGTTTTGTCTACATAGTACCAAACATCTGGAAGTGGAGTGACAGACTGGATTTTCACTTCACATCCAGATGTTTTTACATTATGCTGAAACGACTTAAAGAAGTCAACTATATTTTAAAGATTGAAATAGTAAAAGCATAAAAGTTGTACTAGTTTCATTTAAGTTTTGCGGCAGAAGAGATAAATGAACCAGAAGCAAGCTTTTGGCTGTCTTTACTCAATATGCTATTTTTTTTAGAAAAAGCAACTTTTTGCAACTAAACTATAAATATTTTAAGAACCATGAAGAAATATCCATGGAAATACTGAGTGTCTGTTACTGAAAATACAACACTTTGTAGTTGTTTACCAGTTAAAAATTCAGGTTAATGCTTGAACAGTTAAAAGAAATCATTCGAAAAAATAGTTGCTTAACAGCTTAGGAAAGTTTTACTCTAAGTGACTTTGTAAATACATTTATTCTTCACATACAAATGTGGAATGCATAACCAACAGATTATTAACTGTTCTAATGGGATTTGCGAGGCAACTTTTCAAACCTTTTAAAGACTCATTTTTTTAAAGAAATGCTTTTATTGATGCAAAATGAAAAAGTAAGATTCTATCCACTGGAGTCACTTTGAACACTTATCACAAGAATACCAACAGAGGAATGTTTAAATTTTCCATGCCATGACCATTTGAAAAAGTTTGTGTTGTTTTGAGAATTGTATTTCTCTTGTTCGCTACTATGTAAGTGGTGTGGGATCTCACACTTGTTAGAAGACATGTTTAGAACATATTTCCTTGTATTCGAAGACACAGCACTTACTCAACCTGGCCTCTCAATTGCCAACAGGTTTTGTGGGTATTTCTTATGCTGTGAAAATTCCAATATATTTTTCATTATTACCACAAAGGCATATAGGTACATTACACATAGCCATTATTATTGAACTGAACTTGCCTGTGTCTCGTTTTGCTGACTCAGCACACGGTTTCTCTTTCCCATATTACTAAAACAACTTTCCTCTGGGGTAAAAGCTTTGCAGAAAAGCAAAGGGCAATAGAAATTCAGAAAGGCCTTATTTTCACCCTTAATTATACCAAGTCCAAAGGCAAATGCAAAATCAGACTGAACTTTTAAAGGCTTACAGAGTAAAAAAGTCCCCTATCTCCTGCTCCCCAGCATTCCTCTTGTGCCCCCCTCCCTGGGAGTCACAGTAAGCTGGAACACTGCTTTTGTTGAATTGCACCTGCCTCTTCTGCTCGGGCTGCTTGGGTGGCGCCTCCCATGCAGGTTGCTGGTGCCTTCTTTATGCTTTGTGTGCAGTATTTTAAGCGAGGCAGGTCAATCTAATTTTTTTATGGACTTGCACCAGCAAATACTTCTTAAGAGTTTCACACTGAGGAAGCTGCATATCCGACAGTGAATACACACTTTGAGGACCTGGGGTGACAAGCACTTGCTCACCTCTCTGCGTGATTTGGCACTGGAGCCTGCAGAGATTTAGGGTTGTGTGCACACCTGACCACAACATACTAAGTGGTAACTGCCGGTTTCCATACATGGAACATTCTCGACGTTTGGTTCTCTGCTCCCGGCCGCACTCAACAATCGGGTGAGGTGGAAATCTCTGGGCTAGCTGGAGGGGTGGGGCAGGCAGAATATCGTGAACCTCCGGTCTCCCCTATGCCCCCCACCACCCCCATAACCAGCTCACTAATCAATGCAAATGTTGTAGGAGGCCAGGCCCACAATTGGCATTCCAGAGAGCAAGGACCACCAGCCGAGCTTTAAATAAGTGCAGATGTGACTAGCAGGAGAGAGATCCAGGGAGGGCTGCCTCTCGGCCTGCTCCTCCCTGCCCATGCAGGCCTGTGCGCCCGCGGGCAGTAACGTCGCTGAGGATGGGGCACGCACCGAGTCACAGCGGAGGGCACGAAGGCCCCCGAGTTTGAGGGCAAAGTGGAAACGGCCTGCGCTCCCACAGCCCTGTGGCTTTCTAAAGAGGCGGGGAGTCACCAACCCTCTCGGCTGCCCGCCTCGGCGTCCAGCGGCCTGACCTCGGGCCTTGCCCAGGAAATCGCGAACCCGGCTGGCCAGGACGGCCCGGGACACTTCTCTCTCCCACCGCCAATAACCAGTCACTCCACCCGACGCGGACACACACCCTCCAGGTCCGACGTGCGGCCCGGGCGCGAGGTGGGCGCGGACACCGGAGAGCCAGGCGGAGGCGCCGGCCGAGCGCGCGGTGCCCTCCAGGGCTGGCGGGCCGAGGCGCCGGGAGGTTGAGCCCCGGGCAGGTCAGTGCAGCGTCTCCCAGCGAGAACCGCCTGCGGAAATCCCGCCGCCCTCGGCCTCGGCGTCTGAAGGGCCGGGGAAAGTGGAGAGCCAGTGAAACCGAGCCTTGCGCACTTGCGGTGTTTGGTCGGTCCGGAGCCGGATTACGACTCGATTCACAGCCATCCTCACTCCCCGGCTCCGGGCGGCCCTCTCGCCCCATCCCGGCCCGGGCTCCCACCCGCGCGACCGCCCTCGCCGATGCGCCTCCGGGTCCGCGTAACCCCGTTTCGCCCATCCCCGCAGGCCTCTGCGGGGTCACCTCGGTAGCCCACGAGGGTGGCGGAGGTCAGAGCTGCGAATGTCTTGGAGGCGGGGGCCCCTCGCCATCCCCGGGGCCGGCCCCGCCGCGCCACCCCGCGCACCCTCGGAAGCGTGCAGGCCGGCGCACGGCCTCCTCCACGGAGCCGCCCGGCTGCCCCGCCTGCGGCCGCCTCCCGGCGCAGCGGAGACGCGCGCGTTTCGGTGCCGCCCCCGCCCCGCGCCCGGCGCCCCGAGACAGCCTCGAGACAGCCCGCGGCCGCGGCGGAGGCCCGCGGGGGCTCGGCAGGGTCCGCCCGCCGACCTGGGGCGTCCCTCTTTCCCTGCGGCCCGAGTCGCGGGCGGCCAAGGACGCCCCAGCCCTCCGCTCCCCGGGCCGCAGGGACCGGAGCCACGTGCGCCGAGCAGGCGCCGCACCCGGCCGAGCCGAGCCGAGCCGAGCCGAGCCAGGCCGGGCCGAACCGGGCCGGGCCGAGCCGCGCCGCCCCCGGCGCCGGAAGGAGCCGCCGCCAGCCCGCCGCGCCCGCTGCAGCCGCCCGCCCGCACCTGCACCGCCTCTCCCACTTGCCTTTCCATCTGCGCGCGGGAATGCTACCGGCCTCAACAAACACAAATGTCAGACGCGTGCTCGAAAGAGATGGGGGATAGGACAACCCGAGCGCCGAGGCGCGGGAGCGCGAACTGCCCCAGAGCGACCTAGTAGCAGACACTCCCGTACCGAGCCCGGGCGGAGGCAGCAATGGGTGTGCGGAAAGGGGAGCGATTCTTAAACGACAAAGTGATGAACAGCTTCAGATTATATCAGAAAACTTCCAAACCCTTAATTCCTTTCTGCAGACCTGGCAGGACCTGGAAATGCCGGTTTTAAGCAAGGACAAAATCTTGAATTTATTGGTATAAATCCTGTTAAAAGAGAAATAGGAGTCATACGGCCACTAAATGCAGGATGATGCGACTGCTGGACTATATTAAGCATTAGGGAGACATCTTCATGGATTTTTTCAATTACTTTTCAAGGTGCAAAATTTAGCTAAACAACTTTCCCTACCACAAGCAATCCCAGATAATTCCTAAATTAAGAATTCTTGGCGATGTATCACCTAAAACAGTATTCTCAAGGTTAGTGATGTGTAACATAAACAGCAGGACAGAACCAAGCTAAAGAACTGCTCAGTCCCATTGTGTAAATACTTAATTTCATCATCCAAAAATAGTTGTTGGTTTGCATAGTAAATCTAAATCACACCGGGCCAAACATAGTTGCCCTTTCCTGAATAATACCTCAGCTTTTCTGAGACCCCACAGAAGACAAACTGCAATGTCAGTATTTTGTTCATTAGGGGGAATAAATTATCCTTTTCAGCCTCCCGAAATGCTGAGGAATGAGATGTGCTAAGCATTTATATGAGGCTATTTTGGAAGATGGTGCAGGTGTGGGCTGATTTAAATTACTTGGTTTTGTGTTTTTCTAAAGGGTCAAAGGTAGAATCTGGTTTTAGGGAAGGCAGAGAGAATAAGATTTCCTGAATGAAAATGCCTATGTGCCTGGCCTCAGATGGAGAAGATAATACAAATCTGACAAGGCATTAGCTGATGCAGCCTGGAAAATAATGTGCTTATCAGCATGCATGTCATCAATCAAAATATATTTAATATTTGCATGAAATTAATCAGATGACTCCCCCAATTTGAGAATTTTTGCAAGTAAGCAATCAGTAAAATAATCAGCAAAATCTATACCTTCTCAATCGTTTAATGGTAAATTATCCTTATTTAGTTTGTAGAAATATTTAATAGCTAGGGAAATAGTGTGGTTAAAGATGAAGTGCAAGAATTTCAATTAATTAGAAAATACTAACAGAATTATTCAAAGATTTTTTAAAAATCATTTTGGAAAAAAAGACTAAACTTAGAAACTAAATCAGAATAGTCCTAATATCTGAAGATATGGGTGAGTTGAGTATTTGGTTTCTTAAATGATTTTCTACCTACTCAGTGGCCTTTTAAAATCTTTGCAAAAATACGTAAAACATGCTGTATTCAGATAGGTTATTTTGTCTTATGTAACTAGAATTCCTTGTATACCAACACAAGAAACTAATAGCTAGGTTAGTATTATTCCCTAAATATCAGTAATTTAAATTCTCTGCATATAATTGACCTCCTGAAGTTGAATCATAGGACATAAAAGCTACTGGGAAAACAATATACAATTATGCAGATCAGTCATAGTATTTAAGTCACTAATAACTAGACATATAAATTTTCTGGGTTAAAGGGAGAGACCATAAATCTTACATAATTTTCTAGCCATTTTTAATATGGGATAAATTATAGCATATAAACATCCTTGGGAATCTGTTCTATTATAAGGAAATAATTTTCTTTGCTGTCAGAGATGCCCATGAGGGTACATTTTTATTATATTTTTGAGAGCTGTTAAATTTGATGATTAAACAAATAACTTCAAACCATTTCTCAGAAAAGTTCTCAGACCATTAATAATTTTTTACTTCTGAGAAATGCATTTAAAAATACAAAATTAGCGACGCTAACATTAAACTTTCATAACCAGGAATCTGTACATAGAACAGGAAATATGTGCCAATAAAAATTAAATACTGAGGTCCAGATGGAGAAGGACATTAAAAATTATGCTTGGCAGAAAAATAATCTGTTTTGCCAACAATTCTAAAGGTCTGCCCTTATGATGATGAAGCTTCTTGGGGACCCCTCTCACCAACCTCACACAACTGCAGCTGTGTGTGTGTGTGTGTGTGTGTGTATGTGTGTGTGTGTGTG
>PVJS01022229.1:0-30726 GCA_004027185.1 Glis glis
AATGTAAACCATGTTGACAGTAACATACATGCACATAGCACTTGGTGGGACCCCCCACCCTGGCTGCCTTGACATGTCCTCCCTTCCCCATACAGAGTACTGAGATTGACATTGGTATTTTCACATACATACACATAGCTGGTGGTAGTAATTCCATTAATGAACCTCAGTCTTCCCCCTCCCCTTCCCCTAGACCACCTCCCTGGCTCCACTGAGGTTTCTCCTCCATTATCTGTAGTTCCTCTGGTATCCCAATTACTCCCTAGCTTCTGCATATTAGAGAAAACATATGACCCATCATTTTCTGTGACTGGCTAATCTCACTTAACGTAATGTTCTCCATGTCCTTCCATTTTCTTGCAAATGGCATAGTTTTGTTCTCCTTTATGAAGAATTTCTTTCAATATGAAATTAAGAAGGCTACTAACATCACAAACACTAGGGCTTTATGTTTTAGACAAAATAACTATAGCACTCTGTTAGACTCAATATCCTGAGTGAAATTTACTCTTATAAGAAAATTACTGAACAAGGTGAAATTATTTGCATCATTTCAAAAGTGGAAAGAGATCCTTATATAACATAATATGATAAGTATAAAGAAAATTCCAAAAATTTCTCATGTGCTTCTGCATATATAAGAAATAGAATGATAAGAGCTTATCGAACTAGGGCATGTAAACATATCTTTGTGTGCTTGGTGGAATTCTTACAATACTATGTGAAACTCATATGTGCTAATGAAACATTATTTAAATCTACATCTGCCCATACATTTACCACTAAAAAGTGGAAAGAAGTGGAGTCACCACTGTGAGTTACCTACCTGCATCATGAAAATCCAAATTAATTGCATCACAATGTTTAGCTTTACCTGATACAAAAGGGATATGTTTTGATGGAAGACTCTAAAGTTGTGATACTATTACAAAATTTAATTCAAATTAATATTACTTGTTTTTACACACAGAATGAGTGGTTTATTGTTGAAAATACAATACAATAAAAATATCTAAATCTCCAAAATCAACTCTAGGTGCTACTTATTATTAGAACTGAATTCATGGTCTAAGAATTGCCTTGCTGAGTCACTCTGGAATAGGTGTTCTTTTTTTTGTGGTACTGGGGATGGAACCAAAGGGCATTCTAACTCCAAGCTACACCCCCAGCTCAATTTATTCTTCTATTTTGAAACAGGGTCTCACTAAATTGCAGAGGGCCTCTCTAAGTTGCTGAGGCTGACTTCGAACCTGCAATCTCCTGTCTCAGCCTCCCAAGTACTGGGATTACAAGTGTGTGCCACCACACCCAACTAGGTATTCTATTTAACTTTCAGGATTGCTTTATTTTGAGGTGGCATAATTCTATGTAATATAATGATGAACTGGATATATAATTTCCAGTTCATCATTAAAGCTAAGAATTTCAAAACAATCCCCTTGTGCACCACACATAAACAACATATTGATTTATTCATAATTTTGCTCAGTATTTAAAATTTTATGCCATATTGCTGAATGTTCAAATAATAAAAAACAAAATTGAATACAATGAAAAAACATGCATTTTCTTGCATATCAACACCATGAAAGTATATGCATGCTCATGGTGTGTTTTCAAAACTATCCAGAAACTGTTTTTTTTTACTTAATCTGGAATTACTTCTATAATTAAAAGGAAAAAATAAAGAAAACCAATTGTGCTTTTGTAACGTGTAACCAGATGTTTCAGGATTTAAGCTATTATAAGGGAAAAGGCACTGACTTTTACTGTCTTCCAATATTCATGGGAAATATTTAATGTGGTATTTAGTAGCTCCCACTTGCTGAGGTTTCTCTAAAGTTTTGGCCTTTGATGAGCAACCCAGGTCCATGCTTAGTCACAGTGAGAAGGGGTGGCCTTGCTGCCATAGGGTTGGCAATTTAAATCTATACTGAATTTGGCACAAACTGATTTTTCAGAGACTGTTTCTACAATTTTCTTATTTGCATGATGCACAATGACATGGAAGAGGATGGTGGCTTTTATGGGATGGGATAGCTGGTGTAAAATTCAGGCATAAGTACTGACACTGCCACAGGAAGTGCAACATTTGTGCTGCAGGTTTAGCAGATATCAAAAATCATATATAAACATACAGAAACATGTCATGCCATTTTTTCTCTAGAGATTTTTTAAAAACTGTTATGCACAAACCCTTAATACTACTTGGTTAAATTTTCTTAATTAATAATTTCATCATGTTGATTCCTAAATTAAACAACTCTAATCATCTTTCTGTAGTAGAGGAATACTATATAGCACTATAAACAGCAGATTGTGGGATCTAATAAACTTGTTTTCTAGTTTGAATTTAGATCTCTCTAGGTGTTTGATGTTTCATAGCTTAAAAGGTCTCTGAACTCAGTTTCCTGATTTATAAAGTGGGGATGCTGTATTACCCTATCCAGAAGGTTACAATTTGGGCTACATGAGAAATTACTGTAAATCTCCTAGTATTATTTCATTACCTAGCACTCAAAACACATACTTTTACCTAACTTCAATCTATTTCATTCTTGCCTTAGCCAATATTTTTACCAAATTGAAAGGCTCAAAACTCTTACATAACTATTATTTGAAATTTGGATTTATTTAATATTTTTGTGTTTGTTTATTAGCTATTTATATTTCCCTTTAATTGCTTTTTCACTGTTCTCCCCTGTCCTTCTAATGTGATTTGTTTTCATATAAAACTCAATTGGTCCTTTATCCATTTAGCATGTCCCTTTTTGTTTTATTTGGATGTTTTACTTACACACAACTTACAATTTGAAGTTGTCAACTCCATCATATCTGCTTATAGTTTCATTTTAGAAAGGTGTTTCCATCTCCAAACCATATTTAAAAACCCTGATTATTTTCTTTTTGTCCTTTAGTAACAACATGCGCTACATTTCCATATGGCTGACATCACACAGGACACCTGATCCAAGCTTCAGGCAGAAGCAGGGGCGCTTCTTTCTCTTCCCAGCTGCCTTCTTGATGCAAATTCTTCTACCCCAGCAAGCCACAGTGTTGCTGTTGACCCTTAAAATGAGGCAAGGATGTGGTACCCTTCATCCACATCTTCTGCATGCTATTTGCTCTGACTATTCATGAGGAATGCTATAGTGTAACAACAGGAAATGATTAAGTAGTTCTTTACAAAGGGATAAAAATTGAACAGAAACTAAAATAAGAGGGACTAAAGATTGAATATGTTCTCATCTAACTACTAACTATATAAAAGGTATATCCTAATATATAAAAGGTAGGTTCCAGTTTAGTCTCTTGAAGAAAAGCCCCCAAATGCCCCCAGATCCTGTGGTATCTATCTATTAAAAATTCTAAGTCAAGCATGGTGGTACACGCTTATAATCCCAGTACTTGGAAGATTGAGACCGGAGGATTGCAGGTTTGCGGCCAGCCTCAGCTACTTAGTGAGGCCCTCTGCAACTTAGTGAGACCTTGTTCCAAAATAAAAACTAAAAATAGGGCTGGGGGTGTAGCTTGGAGGTAGAATGTCCCTGGATTCAATCTCCAGTACCGCAAAAAAAATCTATATTATTCTTTTATCTTCTCTTTCTCTCTCTGTTCTCTTCCTTTTTTCTCCCCTTAGTTTTGTCTTTCTAATTTCCTAAAAGTGGGCACCCCTCTCTAAAGGAATAACTAAAACTCAATTATCCTTTTGAGTCTTGTAAATTTCACAACCTCAAGTCATGAATTTCGGTGGTTTTCTTCTTATTTCAAATCATAGGTGCTCTTTAGAGGAGAGAGGCATTTGTACAGGGATTAGAGGAAAGAGGGAAGATCTGAACTCTTAAATGGGTGGGGCCTTTCCACTCTCATGGCTTATTCTCCCTTTCTCCTGTATTGAGTCTATACTCAAAAACATATTACCATTGAGACCACTTATTTCTTCCAGGACCCAACCAAGAAAGACCCAGTGAGTTCTTTACTGGCAGGTCACTCCCCAGCAACCTCTCCCATAGATGCTCTCTTTTCACATGGCACATCTAAAAGTGCCCTTGTTAATGGGTAAAAAAATTGATTACTGGAGCTTTGGCAGCACTCCCCAGTGGTCATACCTCCATTTCTGCTGGCTCATTTCAACAATTGTCCTAGGCTCCAAGACTCAGGTGAAATTTATTCTCTTTCCTGAAGCCATTGGTGCCTCTCTCTAAACCTCTGCCCAAAAGAATGTTTCCAGTTTGTGCCCAATACCTCTAGCATTTATCCAGGAGTTAATTTTGACTATATCTTATATTATTTTGAGATTTTTAATTATTTACATTTGAAGTCTACATCCTTACCTTCTTTAGTATGTGTGTGCTGAGAATACATACTGTTATGAGCTGAATTTTATTCCCTAAAATTCATATGTTGAAGTCCTAACCCTCTGTACTTCAGAATGTGACTGTCTTTGGAGACCAGGTCTTTCCAAAAGTAGTTAAGTTTTAAAAAGGTTACTAGTTTGGGCCTAATGCAATATGACTGGTGTCCTTATATAGAGAGGGAAGACTATGTGAAGATACAGGAAGATGGCCATGTCCAAGCTGAGGAGAGGGGCCTCAGAAAAAAATCAACTCTGCTTGACACCTTGGTCTCAGATTTGTAGCCTCCAGAAATAAGAGGTAATAACTTACTTTTGTTTAAGTTATCTAGTCTGTGCTACTTTGCTTCAGTGGTTCTTGCAAACTAACATAATCTATTTCTCTCTGCTCTACCAGAATAGTGCCCTACAGGTACTCAGCAAAATTGAATTTTAATTAAGTTGGTAATTGCAGAAAAAAATTAATATCCATTTGTAAGTCTAAAGTATACTTGCACTGTTATTTTGTTCTTACAATTTTTTTAAATCTTACTGCAAAAGATTTTAACCATCCTGACCAAATTGGACTTCTTTTAAAAATTATTTTATAAAATCCCATTATTAATTTAACTAATTTTTGTTTATTTTCTCATTATGATCCAGATGCTAGTGAAATTAAGTCTTTATGGAATCCAAAAATGGAAAATGTCTCAGAAATGTTATTAATGGCAGTCTCCTCAGGAGTCCCTTAAATGATGAACACCTGTCTTATCATTAACTTAACAGGTTCTCATTATGATGGGTATCAGCAAATGATAATTGGTGGCATTCTTATTTCATTGAACTAGCAGGAATGCTAAAGTAATGAGTAATTGACATTTACCTTGTCCTAAGATGCTCAGAAATTTTTTTTTTCAGTATTCGGGATCGAAGCAAGGGATTCATGCAAATTAGGCAAGTGTTTTCCACTGAGCTATATCTTTAGTAATTACTTTTAATAGAACAGAGACATAGAATAAATGAGTGTAACATTTATTCCTGATGTTGAAACTACTTTTTCAACAATGACTTTGTTAACTGGCAAACATTATATACAGACACAGACACACAGACCCACACACAGACACACACACACACACACACACACACACACACATAATTTCAAAAAACCAAATACAGAATATATAAAAAATACTCTCTTAGTTTGCCAGAGTAGTGTACACATATGCGGGTATAGCTCTTTACTTAAACATGAAAGCATTTTCTGTACCAGGTGTTCTTTTCATTGAATTCAGGTGTGGCTCTTCTCATTGCTATAGGTGAATTGTGAAGTTCTTCCACTTTCACTTGTATTGATACTTTTTTTCCCAGTGGTACATTCTTCTAGGTATTTATATCAATAGTTGAATTTCCTAATTCTTACATATTTCTTCAATAAGTATTTCACAAGTGTGGAATAAGTATTTAGGAAAAATAATATAATAATATTGGCAATTCTATCTGTTCCTCCCTCTGACTGTGAGAGGGAAGTCTGAGACAATCATAAAGTAATGAAAATTTTAATTGGACATTCTCCAATAACCCATTTAAGCATCTGTTCTGCCACTGGAACTCAAGATGCCCAATGGTCTGAGCTGCCATATGGTACTTGTACTTATGCCATAAGTATCAAGACCTCATCTGGACTCCTTGTGGACATTTTATACTCTAGACCTGCACTGTCCAGTGTGGGAGCCACTTGCACAAGTGGTCATTAATTAACATTAAATGAATTTCCTCATTATCATTAGCAGCTCTGTGAGTATTCAATAGCCATATCTGGCAACTGCTTTCCACTTTGGACAATACAAATATGGGGCATTTTTATGCTTTTATTGGTGCATTATAATCTCACATCATAATGTAAATCATTTTGACAGTGATATATATGCACACAACACTTGGTGCCCCCCCGGCTCCCTCCCCATCTCCCTCTTCCCCATACAGAGTATTGAAATTGCCATTGGAATTTTCACATATGTACACAAAACCAATGATAATAATTCCTTCATTGATCTTCACTCTTATCCTTCCCTTCCCTTAGACCACCTCCCTGGCTCCACTGAGGTTTCTCCTTCCTTATCTGGAGTCCCTCTGGTATCCCAATTACTTCATAGCTTCTGTATATTAGAGAAAACATATGACCCGTCACTTTCTGTAACGGGCTAATCTCATTTAACATAATGTTCTCCAGGTCCTTCCATTTTCCTGCAAATGACATAATTTTGTTCTTTATTATCACAAAAACTTCTGATGGAAAGTAGTGATTCAGAATTGTCTCTATTCTATCAACAATAGAAATTCAATGGGCTTCAATATTTGCATATAGATGCCCTGCTTCTCTGCTTTATATGTTATCTGATAAAAAATTGGTGCTTTTTGAATTATTAATTACACAAAAGATCTAATGTAATACTTTCCAAAGAGCTTTGGCTCCACCCTAGTACATGAGAATTTTTTAATACTTTTATTGGTGCATTGTAATTATACATCATAGTGAGGTTCAAAGTGAGAAAGATATCACTTTGCACACATCAATTCATGTATAATAGTAATTTTATTTAACAAATTTTTATCATAGAAAATTACCTATAAGCAATATAAAACTGTCATGTAACATAAGTTAATTTTCTACCTTATTTATGTACAAGAATCTAAGTCATAACTGGGTGTGGTGACACATGCCTATAATCCCAACACTTGGGAGGATGAGACAGGAGGATCACAAGTTCACAGCCAGCCTCAGCAATTTAGAAAGGCCCTCTGCAACTTAGTGAGACCTTGTGTCAAAATAAAAAATAAAATAAGGCTGAGGGTTTAGCTCAAAGGAACAATGCATCTGGGTTCAATCCCCAGTTTCATACACATACAAAGAAGTGTCTAGGTCATGAATCATATTTCCCAAAATGATAAAAAAGTCAGAATGTATAACATTATAAGAACTTAATTTTAAAGTAGAAAACACAAGAAAAACAGAATTCCTTAAAAACATCATGTTTCTGTGTTTAGGGAAATAAAAAGCAATACAAATATGAATCAAGTGTTTAAAAGTTCTGATAATAGTAGTTGAGTCTTAGAAATACAAAAACACAGAGCTCTTCATTAATATATCATGTACTCTGGGTGCCCTTTTATCCATTATTTATGAATTACTTTTATAAAAGCAGGTACTTCTGATGATAGGATTTCTCATGGGGTTTTATATTTCTTCCTTTCACTTGAGATACAGACATTTAAAACTAGATTAAATACATTTTAACACTTTTATTTCTGATGCTTTTATTTCTGGCTTCACTAGCACAACTATTAGTCACATTTATGAGTTCTGAGTTGGTCTGGAAAGGGACATTCAATTGAGTAAGCCATGGTATTGGTCACCTAAGAACCTTCATTTGTCAGGGAACACCATATACTTATTAATTATAAAAAGCATCTATAAAAGTGCTATGAAAGAGATATGCATAAATGTTTTCAGAACTTAAAGCATTTTATATTTAGCTCATGGAACTAAGGAAGTTAGCAGGGTAGTTGGAATTCAGCTAAAGGACATGAAATATCATTAAAAAAGGTGAATATATTTGAGGTGCTGATAAATATAGGATGTGAGATTGAAAGTGATGGGAGTTAAAGTTGAAAAGGTAGATTGAAAGCAGATTATGGAGATTTTAAATACCAAAGTGATGAATTTACAATTTATTCCATGGATAAAGAAGAAATGTTGAATTCTAATGTGAAACTTCAAGATGAGAAACTACACAATATTGTAAGTATAGAGAACATTTTCAATTATGCAAAATGGTTTTTCTCCAAATATTTAACTGACATTGGGGAGCTACAGTTTGGACATTAAATCATCAAATGCAATATCAGCCCATATGTTTTGTTTAAGAATTTGGTATAATTCAAACCTTTATCCAGATCTTTCCTCTAGTTTCCATAATAGATAGTTTGATATAGATATCAAGAATATTCTTTTGTTATTAGAATGTGTGATTTTGTTATCCAGATCTTTCTTTTTTTGGCTGGGTAACCATGGGCTGGTTATTGCACCTCTCTGTGCTTCTAAATAATAAATGTAATATAGATACTACTCATCTAAAAGTAGATGTAGATAAGCTACACATATTAATACATAGTGGGTAGTTAATAACTATCTAGTAGTTAATAATTATCAATGACTGGTAGTTAATGTTATTATAACAAATTATTAATATGGTAGATAAAGTCACAGAGCTCCTCAAAGTAGTGCTTTATGGTTAGTTACCTTATGATAGTTCTGTCAATCTCCAAAGCTTCCCCAAATCTATTTTCCACACCATTAAACATACTCATTGACCTAATAATTAACCAATTTATTAGTTCATTCATTTCTTCTCTCAATAATACTTTCATCCATTTATTCTCATCCTGGAATAAATAAAAGATATTATTATAAGAAAAAATAATTTTGTCTTGAATTTAGGGATGAATTCACAAAGAAGATAGAATGTAGGCACTATTTATTACTGCCACAGGTCATGTCACTCATCCTCTATGGAATATCAGGCATGCATTTGGAGTGGAACTGACCCACCTCAAGCCTTGGGGATAGGCCATGTTGTCCCAAGCCACTCATTGCAATCTCTTCACTTTTGTTAGAGTGATTGGTTCAAGATTGGGTACCTGCTTTAACTTGTTTTTATCTGAACGAAGTCTTATTATTACCATTTTTAATGACCAAGATAAGAAAGATCTTTCCTTTATAATTGGAAAAGAACATGAGAAAATACAGGAGGTCTGGCTGCCAATTCTGGGCTGAAGGAGTACAGCTGAGCTAAGAGTTCCACCAAACCAAGAAAGTAAAGCTGAAGCTCCAGAGGATAAACCAAGGTACAATTATATTTCTTGAACCAGAGTAAAGCCCATCTAAAAATGGGTTTATCTTTAGCCACTTCAGTAACATAAACCAATATAACCCCGCCAGACAGCTCGTCTTTTGATATCCTAACTCCTGTCAGGTAATATCCACACAGATGGAATTCTTAATCCTGCTATAGGGATATAGTTAAGGTAATTACCTCTTCCCTGTATCCTCCCTGTTCCAGGTTCTGTGGCTGCCTTTCATTGTTTCTAATCCTTGGATTACCTCTGTCTTCTGTCTGACTTTTCAGACCTTCTACCATGTATGGTACCCATTTAGGTATTATATCATTTCAAATACCTAAGAGTGGTTTCTGTTTTCCTAACTGAACCTTGCCTTAGAGCTCTCCCCTTGAAAATGTTGTGTTCTATATTTAAAACAAAAACCAATAACTTTGACAATTGTAGTTTCCATGTTATTTGATGTTGTTATGGATTGGATAATGTCTTCCCCAAATACATAGGTTGAAGCCCAGCTCCCTATGGGACTGTACTTGGAGGCAGGGCCTTTTTTTATGTTCATTTATTGGTGCATTGTAATTATACATTTTGATATATGTCAGGGTATCAACATCATACATGCATATATTGCTCATATATCCCTCCCTCCAATCCCACCCTATTCCCTCCCCCTTCCTTCCCTTTCATGCTCTGGGTAGTCATTGAGTCTTACAAGTTTGTGTATGTACATCATGAGCTATAGTGTGTTTCCTTCCACCCCCTCCCAACTCCCTCAGTTTGGAGGCAGGGCCTTTAAGGAGGTAATTAAAATTAAATGACATTATAAAGGTGTGGCTTACTATGATAAGACTGGTAGAAGGTTTCATGAGAAACCAAGTATGTCAACACATTGTTCTTCAATATTAGACACATTGCTCTTCAGTATAGAATTAGGGAAAGAGAAATTTGTTGTTTATGCCACCTAGCCTGCAGCATTTTTTATGGTAGCCCTAGGAAATTAATACAAACACTATGTATTGACCAAGTAAGAGACCATGATAGTGTCTGCATAAGCTCCACACCCATCATAAGTGTACAATATGGAATCAGGTTCCTGGAGAAGACTGGCTATGGGATGTCAAAAATAAAGGAAGCTACTCTTGGGGTAAATCAAATCATAATCACTGTTAGTGATAAGTGTTAAGGAAAAAAAGGTGTCAACAAGAACAAGGGTAGTAGCTCTCCAGGTGTGCCCTCCCCTTACAGGGGAGGGTGTTACACACCACTCATCAGGATTAATTCCTTACAATTTATCCAGAAACTCAGTTTTACTTGTTTATATTTGGGTTTTCATTTTCAAATACAGTTTCTAGAATAAAATTTGTGAAGAGGAACTTGTCTATATTTTGTGATAATCTTCAGAGCATATTTTTATATCCAAAGCAACAAAAAGAAAAGAAAAGAAAGCAGAACCCCAGCCATAAAATATGCAATAAAAAAAGGAAAGGCATGAAGGAGATAAAAGGAGTTTTATGCCTCTTGTGTTTGATTCATTTGGATGAAGTAATGCTTTATCCAAGGGGAGAAATAATCTCCAACTCCTCTCTCGGCAGAGAAGAGATTTATGGGTAGAAGCGGCTCAATGGATGTCATTGGTAGTATTTTGACTTGAAGCTTGTGGTTATAATAATTTGGCCTTCCTTGTAAGTAATTCCAGTTGAACTGGAAGGCTGCTGTGGAGATGACTTACAAAAGTAAAAGGGAGGTTCCAAGATGGCAACTAAGGGAGATACCATGTTACGATCTCTCTGAGACTTGGATCTCATTCGCCATGAAAGCAACTTCCCGACAGAAGAAGAAAAGCAACAAAAACTTGAACTAAACAATGAAAAATTTGAAACACAACAGAATCAAAGCCAGAAGACAAAACAGAGGAAAGTAAAAAGCTCCAAGTGCCTTACCTAAGGAATGGCAGTGGCGCCATCTTGGCCAGACCAGGCCAGCTGCTACCAGCATTGCAGCTTCCACACGCTGCCAGCAGAGAAGCCAGAGACCTGTTATAAGTTCAGCAACTGCAGATCAGCAGAGAAGAAAGCAAGCAGCAGCTAACTCAACACTCAAAAGAGACCAAATGGCGGTGGCGACAGTTTCTGCAGTGGCGCCATCTTGGCAGGACCTTACAGGTGGCTACCAGCATTGTGGCTTCCAAACAAGACCAACAGAGATGCCAGTGACCTGTTGTGTATCCAGCAACTGCAGAATAGCAGCAATGAAGGCAAGCAGCAACTTGCTCCACACATGACACAGACCTGAACTGCTGTGTTGGCAGAAGCGGCAGCGGAGCCACTTTGGTCAGACCTTGCCATGGTTGCGGCTTCTGCAGGCCACTAACAAAGAAGCCAGGGCCCTGTTGTAAAACCAGCAACTGCAGAGTATCAGTGACAAAGGCAGGCAGCAGTTCAATCCATGCTCAGCAGAATCCACAGTGCCCGGAGACCTGACCAGAACCTGTGGCAGCAGCTGAGCCCACCCCCTTCCCCATAGATTAAGAGCAGTGCTCAACAACACCGTAAGTCAATGAGCCACCCCAGGGGGAGACCACCCAGTGCGGCCACAGGGACTTGCAGGGTCTGAGACTGGGTGGATTGCCCTGGCGGAGGTGGAAGTGGGGTCTGCTGTGGGATGTGGTAGACGCGTGGATAAGCATGCAGTCACTGGTGTCATTTATGTGGGACAGACTTGCAGCCTGCAGGTTACAGTGCCCTTATAGAGTCCCCAGGGATCGCCACAGGACATACAGTTGTGGTACCTGGAGAAAAATTGGACCAAACCAGTCCTCTCTATGGAAAACATGGAGTTTTGTGTTTGTACAGAATCTGATCAAACTAACATCCACCATTTCTGTAGGCAAAGAGAGAAACAAGCCTGGGGCCCCCTGTTGGTGACACCTGCCATAGGTGTAGACAGAGAGAGACATAGGGACACCCAAGTGGAGAACACAGATACCCACACTTGCAGTTAGAGGGGAAATAGCGACACTGGTCGCCTGCACAGGTAGTGAGAGGCACCAGGCAAGGGTCCAAATCACTGAAGAAGACCAAGAATTGGATCTGCAAATGGACATTATACCAAGCAAGTGAGAATAACCATTTAGTAAAGACTATTCACCTTTAAGGCTCATTTAGTAGCAACCTCCAGTAGCCATACCTCCAGAATAAGAAGCTATAAAGGAAGAGAGATTAGACATAGGAAACCTACAGAGGGAGCAAGAGAGAGCTACCAAAAGCAACAAAGGTATAAACATAAGAAACCTGAAATCATGAACAGGAAGAATAGCAAAGAAACAATGAGCTCCCACAACCCCACAACAGAACCCGCCAACACAGAAGTGCAAAGATTGCCAGAAGCACAATTCAGAACTTCAATAGTAGAAATGATACAGGATTTCCGAAAAGAATTCAGAAGGAGCCTGAAACAAATGAAGGACTCTGATACCCTGAACAGGCATCAAAAGAAGCTCTGAAGGAGGTGAAGGATGCAGTAATTGAAAGGAAGGCCTCAATACAGACCATCAACAATAGACTAGACCACATGGAAAACAGAATCTCACTCTTAGAAGACGACCTCTCCAAAAATGAATGCATAGTATATAATTAAGAAAAAACAATTCAACAGCACGAATTGGACATTGAAGAGATCTCAGCCAATCTTAAAACACCAAACCTAAGAATAATAGGCATACAAGAGGGAATAGAAGCTGAAACCAAAGGAATATTGATTCTGAATCTATTTAGGGAAATATTAGAAAATAACCAAACATAGAAAAAGAGGTCGACACACAGGTGCAGGAAACATATAGAACCCCTAATAGACAAGATTAGAGAAGAGGTTAACCATGCCACATAATAATCAAACTGACAAATGTGGAGGCCAAGGAGAGACTCTTAAAGGCAATGAGAGTAAAAGACCAAGTAACATTCAGAGGAGAACCAATAAGAATCACGTCCGATTTTCCAAACCAATATCATGAAAGCCAGGAGTGCCTGGAGTGACATATTCCAAACTCTGAAAGAAAACAACTTCCAGCCAAGATTTATCTACCCAGCAAAGACATTCAACAAAATTGACAGGGAAATAAAAACCTTTCATGAAAAACAGAAGCTGAAAAACCTTGTGTCTTCCAAACCAGCACTAGACAAATACTCAAAGAGATTAATTACAAAGAAATAATAAGGAAATGCCAGAACTACAGTTGAATTCACATTTTTCTCTAAAATAAACCATATGCTTCTCTAAAATAGACCATATCCTATGCCACAAAGTGAGTACTAGCAAGACAAAAAATGTGACTTAATCCCCTGCGTATTTTCAGACCATAATGGAATGAAACTAGAAATCAACTATAAGAACCCAGAGAAACATGTGGAGACTGAACACCACACTGCTGAATGAGGAATGTGTCAGAGAAGAAATAAGGGGATAAATTAAGAAATTCCTAGAAGCAAATGAAAACAGAGACACAACATATCAAAATCTCTGGGACACCCTGAAGGCAGTATTAAGAGGAAAATTCATAGCACTGAGTGCCCACAAAAGAAAAACACAAAATCACCTAATAAATGAACAAATGACACACCTCAAAGCCCTTGTAAAACAGGAGCAGCTTAACCCCACAGCCAGTAGAAGACAGGAAATTATTAAAATCAGAGCAGAAATCAATGACATAGTGAATAAAAAAATAAAACCAAAAGCTGATTCCTTAAAAAAAATAAACAAGATAGATAAACCACTAACCAACCTAACCAAAAGAAATAATCAACCCAAATTACTAAAATAAGAGATGAAAAAGGTGATATTACCACTGACAGCACAGAAATCCAGAGGATTATCAGAAACTACTTTGAAAAACAATACTCCAACAAAATGGAAAGCCTAGAAGAAATTGACAAATTCCTAGACACATACAACCTTCTTAAGTTGAACCAAGAAGATATAGAAAATTTAAATTTACCAATAGCAATGAAAGAGATTGAAGCAATAAAGAGCCTACAACCAAAGAAAAGCCCAGGTCCAGATGGTTTCACAGGTGAATTTCATAAAACCTTTATAGAAGAACTAATCACAATACTCCTCAATCTATTCCATGAAATAGAAAGAAACGGGACTCTCCCAAATATATTCTATGAAGCCAGCATCACATTAATACCAAAACCAAATAAAGACAGCTCAAGAAAACTACAGACCTATATCATTGATGAACTTAGACGCAAAACTTCTAAACAAAATACTAGCAACAATGCATTCAAAACCACATCATGAAAATCATACATCATGACCAAGTCAGGTTCATCCCAGGGATGCAAGGCTGGTTCAAAATACAAAAAAACAATTCATGTAATCCACCACATAAATACAACTATATACAAAAGTCACGTGATCATTTCAATAGATGCTGAAAAAGCATTTGACAAAATCCAAGACCCATTCATGATAAAAACACTGCAGAGAATCAGAATAGAAGGAACATACCTCAAAAGCATAATGGCAATATACAATAGGCCCACAGCCAACATCATACTGAATGGGGAAAAACTATGAAAGTTCCCCTTAAAAATAGGAACAAGACAAGGATGTCCGCTGTCACCACTCCTTTAGAGACCCTAGCCAGAGCAATAAGGCAAGAGAAGGAAATCAAAGGAGTGCAAATAGGAAAAGAAAAATGAAACTATCTCTAATTGCAGATGACATTATGTTATACTTAGAAAACCCAACAAACTAAACCAAAAAGTTTATCGAACTGATCAACAAATTCAGCAAAGTGTCTGGATACAAAATCAATCTTAAAAAATCAGAAGATTTTCTATATGCCAACCATAAATCCACTGAAAATGAAATCCAGAAAACATTTCCACTCATGATATCCCCCACAACAATAAAATACTTAGGAATAAACCTAACAAAGGATGTAAAAGACCTCTACAAGGAAAATTATAAAACACTGAAAAAAGAAATTGAAGAATATCTTAGAAGATGGAAAGACCTCCCATGCTGTTGGATAGGCAGAATAAATATCATCAAAATGGCCATTCTTTCAAAAGTGCTCTACAAATTCAATGCAATACCCATTAAATTATGAAGGTCATTCTTCACAGACATAGAAAAATCAGTCCTTAAATTCATTTGGAACAATGAAAAACCCAGAATAGCCAAAGTAGTTCTCAGCAACAAGAACCATGCAGGAGGCATCACACTACCTGACTTCAAACTATACTACAAAGCCATAGTAATAAAAAGAGCATGGTATTGGCACAAAAGCAGATGCATAGACCAATGGAGCAGAATAGAAGACTCAGAAACAAATCCACACACTTACAGTCAATTGATTTTTGACAAAGGAGCCAAAAACATACACTGGAAAAAAATAGCCTCTTCAACAAATGGTGTTGGCAAAACTGGTTAAACACATGCAGAAAAGTGGAAATAAACCCCTCTTTCTCATCCCACAAGAGTCAAAAAAGTGGATCAATACCTGGGATTGCATTGAACTGAAGAGCTTCCCTGCAGCAAAAGAAACTATCAAGAACATCAACAGAGAGCCAACAGAATGGGAGAAGAATTTGCCAGATACTCTTCTGATAGAGGACTAATATTTAGAATATACAGAGAACACAAAAAACTCACCGCTAAAAACACAAACAACCCAAACAGAAAAATGGGCAAGTGAACTATATAGGCACTTCCCAAAAGAAGAACTTCAAATGGCCAATAAATGTATGAAAAAATGTTCATCATCATTAACAATCAGAGAGATGCAAATCAAAACTACCCTGAGATTTCACCTAACCATAATTAAAATGCCAATCATTAAAAACACAAATAACAAATGCTGGAGAGGTTGTGGAGAAGTAGGAACTCTAATGCTCTGTTGATGGGATTGAAAATTAGGAGTAGTGAGGGCACAAAAGGGACTCCAATGACAACATAGAACCCTCAGTGGGGCAAGAGAAGAGGTACAAGGGATGGGGAAGGGCAAGAAAGAAGTGAATCTATGGAATTACTATCATAACAATGTGTACATATGAGAATATATCAACATCATTATCAGTGCTACACGTGGGGGGGGGAGGCAGGGGTGAGGGACACCAAGAGCTGTGTGCATGTATGTTAACACCAAACTGATACTCATTGTGATGTGAGACTACAATGCACCAATCAAAACATATTAAAAAATAAAATTAACTAAATAAAAAAAGAAAATTAGTGCAACCACTTTGGAAAGCAGTGTGGATAATCTTCAGAAGACTGGAAATGAACCTACCTTATTACCCAGGAATACCACTTCTAGCTATCTACCCAAATGAATGGAAACCAATCTACCAGACTAATGCATGCATGTCTATGTTTATAGCTGCAAAATTCACAAATGCCAATCTATGGAACCAGCCAAGATGCCCATAAACAGATGAATGGATTACAAAACTGGCATATGTACACAATGGAATTTTATGGAGCCATCAAGAAGAACAAAATTACATTTTCAGGGAAATGGATTGAATTAGAGAACATTATGCTAAATGAGATCAGTCAGTCACAAAAGGTGAAAAGTTGGGTAAAAATGCTCTCCCTAATATGCAGAAGCTAGGTAGAATATGGCATAGGAGGGACTCCAGACAAAGATGGAGAAAACTTCAGATGAGTAAATAAGGTGACCTAATTCAGGGAGATGGGAGAGGGGAAGAGGGAAACACCCTAATGCTCAGGATGTACATACACAAACTTATCAAAGTCAACTACTCTGCTGAGCAGAAGGAGGGAAGGGGGAGGGAATGGGGGTGGGAATTGGGGGAGGGCTAATTGATCAATGTATGCATGTATACTTTTATCACCCTGAAACCCATCAAGATGTATGATTACAATTCACCTATAAAAGAAAGGAAGGATGTGGCAGGAAAATTAAAAAAAGACAATGAGCCATTTTATCTTCAATTGTAAGGAGGCTATTAAAGACAAAAAAAAAGTAGATGTAGTATATTGGGTCACTAATTATTCTAGAAAGCATATGCTATAAAAAGACCTGACAACTGGGCATGTTTATCTTGATGGACTCAGAGAGAGAGAGAGAAAGGTAGTAGATGTTGTTGTACATTTTCAAAACACTCATTTGGAAGAGATATCAGTCTGCAAAGTTTCAGAGGAAAGAGCTAGAATCAAAAGCATAACTTTTAAGGACAGATTTCTAATTAAAAATATTTCTAATAAATTGAAGGACCAGTATTGATTAAAAATGGTCTTTTTTATTTAAAATGAGTTTATGAACATTATAAAATTTCAAAGAACAAAATAAATTTCAGTGACATTTTCATTTTTTTAAAGATAGGGCTATGTTAGAGTATAGTATATCCAAAATATTATTCTTGATATTTTTCTCCCGTTTTCTTCATTCTATCCAAAGTCTTTCAAGTCTTATTCATATTGATTTTTGTTTAAATTTTTGTTTTTGCAGTGCTGGGGTTAAATCTAGGACTTTGTGTAGCTAGGCAAGCCCTCTATCACTGAGCTACATCTCCATCCCTCAAGTTGTCTTTATATCAGGAAATGACTCCTCTCTCCTTGTGAACATAGTAAATTCATCTGGATGAAGGGTTAGTGTACTACTGGCCAAATCTGACACACTGTAATTATGTATGGCCCTCTAGGTGGAATGGCTTCACATTTTAAAATGGTTGGCAAAATAAAAGAATACTATTTGATGACTTTTAAAATTGATATGAAATTCAATTTTTGTGCCATAAATAAAGTTTTACTGGAGCACAGCCAACTGTATTAATTTATATATTTTTGTGGATTCTCTTCTGCTATAATGACAGAATTGAGTAGTCCTGACCGATTTGTTTTTTAATTAATTAATTAATTAATTAATTTTTTATTGGTGCATTGTAATCATACATCTTGATGGGTTTCAGGGTGGTAGAAGTATACATGCCTGACCAAGATTTGTATGGACACAAAGCCTAAAATACTTATCTTCTAGTTTTCTGCAAGGAAATATTTGGATCCCTTTTTAGATCATTCAAACTGGGTTTTTACTTATTTCCTGGCTTATATCTTTCAATACAATCCATTTTCCATATGACCAACAAAGTAATATTTAGGAAATATAAACTAGGTTATTTTTCTAGGTTTTTTTCTGTTTAAAATGTTCCAACAACTTCTTACTGAACTTAGAATAAATATAATACTACTTATCATGGCCTATCAGGTGTTTAACAATTTGATCTTGCCTAGCTGGAGGTTTTGCCCTATTGTGCTACTCTCTCCTTCATCCACCAAAGTTCAGTCACATTTATTATCTATATTTCTAAGGCATGTCAAGGTGTCAGACTTATTTCCCTTATAGAACATTTTCCTTCTCTTCCTTCTGAATAAAAAGCACTTTTCTTAGGATTGTCCATCAACAGGTGTCTCCCTGTTGTTCAGTTCCAGCATAAATGTGACCTTGTTCCACCTGACTTAGTTTTACCACTCTCCTCATCCTGATCCTGTATTATAACTTTTACATTCATCATTATTATTATTACCTCACCCATGTACTGAAGAAGTTTTCATTAGAAGGAGTATTCTTATTCAAAACAGGAGGTATTCCTAGAGTCTACCTTAGCTGCTGATGTTCAGTAAATTAATTTTCAAGTGACCTTATATAATATTTGAAAGGATCTGTCTATTCTACACTGTGGCATTGCAAAGTGGAGAAGGAAATTGTAAAGATAGATACCTTAAGCAACCTAAAATCTATTTGAGAAAATATGCCTGAAAACCTCTAAAACCAGTGTGACAAATGATGGAGAAGCAGCATGGTCTGAGGGTTAAGAGCATGAGTACTAGAGCTAGATTGTCAGTGTGATGCCCAGAAGCACCAGCTACTAGCCCTGTAACATAGGACAATTGACCTCACTTCTCTGTGCTCACTTCTTAAAAATGTAAAATGTAGAAAAAAAGTATCTCCCTCATGGATTGATTGTTTGAGGATTTTGCTGCAATGTGAAAAGGATTAGCACCAGGTACATAAGAAAAGCAACATGGATATTTGTTGAATACATAGGGAAATTGAATTTTAAGGAATATCTTTAGAGTACTCAGCCCAAGAAGCTTTGACTACATTTTCAATTCAGGACTCTGAGGGAAGATTTCTGATGAAGATGCATTCTGATTCAATTTCCTTTTATGAAGATAAATGTATTGCAAAGAACAGCTGTGGGGAGGCCCACAGTTGAAGGTAGGGAGGTTTTTGCCTTAGTTCAGGAAAAGATTATGCAGCAAGAATTAGACACCAGAAGCAGAAATGGAGAAGACAAGGTAGCAGAATGGAGGGCTTCAGGGCTGGAGTTAATCACATCTGAGTTTGAATCATGGATCTGACTTTTCTAATTGTGTGATCAAGGGTATGTGCTCTCTGAAACTTAACAATTTCCCCACTTCAACTACTTTCTCTCTAATGTCCTTGTGAGGAGTGATAAAAAAGGCTTAGTATGCAGAAAAGACTTAGTCCAGGTTTCATGTAAAATAGATGACCACTAATGGAGATATGAATGAAGGTAGTTAATAGTGTCTTTATCATTATTACCTTCTTATCATGTGAAGGATATTGGGGAGTTAAAACTGAAAGCACCTGGCAACTAACTAGATGGAGAGGATCTGAAGAAAGGCACATGGCAAATGACATAATTTTGTTTTTCTTTATTGCTGGGTAGAATTCCATTGTGTGTATTTCCCATAGTTTTGTAATCCATTCATCTGTTGATGAACATCTAGATTGGTTCCATAATATGGCCACTGTGAATTGTGCTGCTATGAACATGGGTATGCATATATTACTGTAGTTCTCTGGTTTCACTTCCTTTGGAATTATACCCAGTAGTGGTATAGCCAGATCATATGGTGGATCCATTTCCAGATTTCTAAGGAATCTCCACATTGATCTCCATAGTGGTTGAACTACTTTTGCACTCCCACCAACAGTGCAGAAGAGTTCCTACTTCCCCACATCCTCACCAACATTTATTGTTGTTTGACTTCTTGATGCTTGTCATTCTGATTGGGGTTAGATGGAGTCTCAGAGTACTTTTTATTTGCATTTCCCTGATTGCTAATAATGTTGAACATTTTTTCATGTATCTAATGGCCATTTGCATCTCTTCTTTCATGAAGTGTCTGTTCAATTTGGTTGCCAAATTCTTCATTGGGTTATTTGTTTTTTAGTGTAAAGTCTTTTAAGTTCTTTGTATATTCTAGATATTAGTCCTCTGTCCAAGGGATAGCTAGCAAAGATCTTCTCCCATTCCATATATAGGCTTTCTCTTTAGACTCTTGATAGTTTCCTTTGATATGCAGAAACTTTTTAGTTTGATGTCATCCCATTTATTAATTCTTGTTTTAGTTTCCTGGGCTTTGGGGGTCTTGTTGAGGAAGTTTCTACCTGTGCCTATATGTTGGAGTGTTGAACCTATGCCCTCGTCTAGTAATTTCACCATCTCTGGTCTAACTTCCAGGTCTTTGATCCATCTCGAGTTGACTCTTGTGCAGGATGAGAGGTAAGAATTTAGTTCCATTTTTCTACAGATAGGATAATCAGTTTTCCCAACATCATTTGTTGAAAAGACTGTTTTTTCTCCAATATATCTGTCTGGCACCTTTGTTGAAAATAAATTGGCTATATGTTTGTGGATTTGTTTCTGTATCTTCTAATCTGCTCCATTGGTCTTTGTGTCTGTTTTTGTGCCAATACCATGCTGATTTTATTACTATAGCTCTGTAGTATAATTTGAAGTCAGGAATTGTGATGCTTCCTACATGGTTCTTATTGCTGAGAATTGCTTTGGCTATTCTGGGTCTTTTGTTTCTCCATATGAAATGAATAACTGTTTTTTCTAGCTTTGTGAAGAATGATATTGGTATTTTGATAAGCATTGATCATTGACCCTGTAGATCGCTTTTTGTAGAATGGTCATTTTGACAGTATTTATCCTGCCTATCCAAGAACAAGGGAGCTCTTTCCATCTTCTAAGATCTTCACTTTCTTTCTTCAGTCTTTTATAATTTTCATTGTTGAGGTCTTTTACCTCTTTGGTTAGGTTTATTCCTAGGTATTTGGTTTTGAGGTTATTGTGAATGGAATTATTTTCTGGATTTCTTTCTCAGTGGATTCATGGTTGGCACATAGGAAAGCTACTGATTTTTTTAGGTTGATTTTGTATCCCACTACTTTACTGAGGTTGTTTAATGAGCTCTAGTAGACTTTTGGTTGAGTTTTTTTGGGTCTTCTAGATATAGGATCATATCATCTGCAAATAGAGATAATTTTAATTCTTTTCCTCTTTAAATTCCTTTGATACCCTTCTCTTGTCTTATTGCTCTGGCAAGAGTCTCAAGGACTATATTGAAAAGGAGTGGTGATGGTGGACATCCTTGTCTTGTTCCTGATTTTAAAGGGAATTCCCACAGTTTTTCCCATTCAATATGTTGTTGGCTTTGGGTTTACCATATATTGACTTAATGATGTTGAGGTACATTCCTTCTATTCCAATTTTCTGTAGAGTTTTTAACATGAATGGGTGTTGGATTTTGTCAAATGCTTTTTCAGCATCTATTGAGGTGATCATGTGATTCTTGTTCTTAGTTTGATTTATGTGGTGAATGACATGTATTGATTTGTGTGTGTTGAACCAGCCTTGCTTTCCTGGGATGAAACCAACTTGGTCATGGTGTACAATTTCCTTGATATGATTTTGAATGCATGTGGCTATTATTTTGTTTAGAATTTTTGCATCTATGTTCATCAATGATATTGGTCTGTAATTTTCTTTTCTTGAGGTATCTTTATTTGGCTTTGTTTTGGTTTTGTTGATCCTTCATATTGCTTTTTTATTCTCTATTTAATTGATTTCTGTTCTGATTTTAGTTATCTCCTGCCTTCTACTGTTCTGTAAAATTGCTTTAGGAGAACATATGCCACATATATTTATTTTATTTTTTATCAGAGTTTGTATTTGAGGATATTAGTTACTTTCACAAACATGTCTTGTCCTTATGACTGAAACTTTATTAGGAAAACATTGGAAAAGAAATTCAAGATAATTCACATTTCAATGGCTAGGCTATATTAAATACTTCATTAATAACTCATATGAAGTGATTTGCACACATAAACAATTTTAAGTCGAGAAAGAAATGTTTTCTTGTTTTCTGACATTGAGGAGTATATTTTATGTAAGGAACCAATGGTTTTCTGTAAGGAACCAATGGTTTTCATGTTGATAAACATTATTAATTTTTAAAAATAACAATAAATTGTTTTCATTTTAGAGGATTTATCCATCAAAAATTAGATCAAGAATATTAAATGCTTTTTTCCACTTTGAGATATACATTACCTTTTAAGGAATCTTATCTTGTTCTCTTTGGACTCAATTAATAAAATAATGAAGAATTCAGAAGAAAATATAAAATATAATATGTAGGTATTATTATTTTTATTGGCTACTAAGAGATTCAGCCCTTTTGAAAAATTGAGAAATAATATAGAAACTCCTACTTTTTTCCTAAAGTTTAATCCTGTAAGGCTTTTTGTTAAAAATAGTTCATTCTTATGATTTGATGAAAAAAGAGAAACTCTCCCTGATGTACAGTTTACACTTGCATTTTCTATTTAATCTGGCAAACAATTTTAATTAATTCAGACAGTCACCTGAATGGTGACTGTGCCCTTTAGGGACTCTTTCATTACTGATGCAAATGTGTTCCTAAAGTAATGAGAATGTCATTATGCTGCTTTATTCATTGAGGTGGTCAGGAAGGAAACAAAAAATCATTTGATGATGAGGAAATGTTTTAATATACAGTAATGGAATTAACTTTGATATTTCTGGGCCTCATTTTCTTGATCACACTTTAACAGTGTTCTCCTGTGCACAATAGTGAAGATGATGAGGGCAGGGATGCCAATAAAAGATTAATTCATCTTCACACTGTCAAAACATAGATTGAGGCTTCTTTTTTATTACATTTAATAGAGAATATGTACCTGTTAGTCTAAGAATGTGAGTAATATCATGTGTAAAAAATAAATAAATAAATAAAGTAAATCATGGAAATAAATAAATAAATAATCATGGGGATTTTAATAAAGCATTTTCAGGCCAGGCGTGGTGGCGCATGCTTGTAATCCCAGTACTTTGGGAGGCAGAGACCAGAGGATCCGGGTTCGCGGCCAGCCTCAGCTCTCTCGCTCTCTCTCTCCCTGTCTCTCTCTCTCTCCTTAGCGAGGCCCTCTGCAATTTCGTGAGAGCCGGTTTCAAAATAAAGTATAAAAAATAGGGCTGGAGGCATAGCGCGGAGGTAGAACACCCCTGCGTTCAATCCCCGGTACCGCAAAAAAAAAAAAAAGCATTTTCATTTCTAAATTATGAAACCTTTGGACCATCCTATTGTGATTAGACTAGAAAAAAGATTTATGAATGAGTAGTAACTCCATTCAGAAGTCTATTCCACTAACTTTAAGAATGCATAAAACAAATATTTGTTATAAGACAGACTTTAATTTTGCAAAGTTGCTCCAATATAATGTTATAAGTCCTTTTACTTTTTCATCTATTTACCAAAACTTTTCTTTTCTTTTTTCAGTACTGGGGATTGAACCCAGGGGTGTTGTATCACTGAGCTATATCCCAGCTCTTCTTATTTTTTTATTTTGAGACAGAGCCTTACTAAGTTTTCTAGGCAGGCCTTGAACTTGCGATCCTCCTGCCTCAGCTCCAGAGTCATTGGGATTGTATGAATGCACTGCCACACCCAGCTAATTTATTCACTAAAATTTTCTAATTTTACTTTTCTGTAAGCCTATCAATGCCAGAGGGGAAAACACATACAAATGAGTCAAATAGGGCTTATATTATCACAATAATCTCAATAATAAGTGTATGGAGGAAAAATCTGAGTATTTAAACATAGGAAGCAGAGTACATGAAGATGCAGACTAAAAAGTGTTGCCTATTTGAGGAGTTGCTTCTAAATGATTGACACCTATGACTGGAAATGATGCTGCAGAATGAGAAAAATGTCAGAGAGGGCCTTGTATGTGGAGCTTTGATTTTGTTCTTCAGCAATGGAAGGATTTACTAATTAAATGTTGAAGGTAAATTTTGAAGAATTCACTGTGAAATGTTTCAATGGAGCAAGGAACTTTTCTCCAAGTGCTCTTTCCTCAATATACTTATATAATTGCTGAAGTTAAGCAATGTCCCGAACTAAACACATCCTACAGTTCCCGAACACTGGCCTCTGTCTGATCTTATCACTACATACCTGAAATTTTACAATGGATACTATGATTTTTAAGACTCTAGATGTGAGAACAGAAAACTATTCTTTATGCTACAGCCAGATTTTTTTAAAGCAGCTTTTTCATCAAAACCATATCTTAGTATCCATTACATCCTCTTCACATCTAAAAGTCTGTATTTCATGATCCTTTACAATCTTTTCCTAGTCAATGCTTTCAAGCATCATCTAGTTTTGTCCTACAGACTCTATGTTCCTTCCACAAATTTTCTTTAGCCACATTTTCTTTAGCATTATTTTCTCTGAACACCCCCCTCTGTATACCAGTTATATGCTTTTACACTTACCTGTGGTGTTTAATCCACTGTGGATCCTCTTTCCCCAGGCAAACTTTTATGACTTAGTTCAAATAATGTCTCCTACATGAAATTTTCTCTAATGTCCAAGAGCAGAGCTGGTCTCTACCTAGAAGCCCCACATTATTTATATATATATTTTCAATTACATCACCAACATATTACATTGATATTTATCTATTTGTCTTTCCCAAAGAAGGTATAGACTTCCACCCCTGTAGTCCACCAGTTCCTGGTATAGTATTATATAGATGCTGAATGAATATGAGTAGAATATATAGCACATACAAATTGAACTTTATCAGTGTTCTCAATGCCTCTTTTTAATAACTCTGTGAAGTTCTGTTATTACAGTTTTAGAAACTGAGGCTGAGAGATAACACTTGACCTGCTTGCTGTTGCAGTGCTGATAATTGGCTAGGCTGGGAGTTGAAACCAGGCTTTGTGATAAAAAAAATCCGAGGTTCTCAAATCTTAACGCAATTTTCACATGAACTGATAATATTCAGTAAGATGTTTAATGTATATAAGTTCTTATATTTCAAGCAAATAATTTCTTTCTTGGGAGTGTTAATGAACTAAATTATACTTTCATGATCTGACAATGTATCCTTAGTCTGAGTGAGGAGCAAAGATGAAATTTAGATGATTTCCATGAAGAATGAAGCTCTCTCATGAAATTATATATTTGGAACTTATTTTCCATAAGCCAGATGAACTAAAACCTTTCTTGAGGTTATTACTTTTTTTCAAATGTATGATCTTTTCAAATTGCATATAGTTCATACTTTCTCACAAAATGTATTGAAAAGCTGAGAGGGAAACTAATATGAAAGAAGTTGCTGATTTTCTAAACATGTTTCTATGAAATAATTGCAGTATGTTGAAGACTGGGATTGAGTATCATTACTGCCTCTTTCAGACACCAGAAAGGTTATAAAATAGGTCAACTTTTCTTTGAAATATGTACCCAGCCATGCCCGGTGAGTTTGGCTTGGGTGTGGAACAACATTGTTTCATCTGATTTTTTAATTTGATGGGTTCTAAACTCTAGGAAAAAGAAATTTTTAGCAGTAAAAGCTGAAAATCAGCATTGGCCATGTGTCTCTGTTGCTTAATGTTGCCTAATTTAGGGGGTGAAGGGAACAGAAAAATCTTTGAACTGATCTTTGTCCCTTGGTATCCTGACACTTTCAGTTCACTGCTTTGATAAAAATCAATTGTCTAACATACAAAAAGGAAATTTCTTCAAATTTGGTAAAACATAAAGCACAGTGTCAATGTTTGGTGCTTTAAATGGAACTTTCTAATACATCAAGCTACAAAAACTTAATATACAACCCAGCTATCATTAACCTTTGTATGTAGCAAGTATTTAAATGGGCTTAAAAAAGTTTTTTCAAGGCAAGTTGAATTTTCAAACTATTAATAAAGGGAGAACAACAACACAGAAGAGATGTAGCTGAGATGATTTTTCACAGCAGAAAAAGAGAAAAGTCAAATTATTAAAAAGTGGTAAAAATATAAAGAAATTGTTTCACCATATGATCTAGAAATTCCAATTCTGTGCACATATCCAAAATATTTGAAAATAGGATCTTGAAGAGATATTTGTATACCCATGTTCATACCAACATTCACAGTAGCTAAAACATGAAAAAAATTCATGTCCACCGACCAATGAATGAACAATATGTAATATATACATGTAATAGAATATTATTTCTTCCTTAAAAAAGGAAGAAAATTCTGACATATACTACAATATCAATGAACCTTGAGGAAATTATGCTGTGATATAAGTCAATTTCAAAAAGAAAAATATTGATTCACTTATATGAGGCATAGTATAGTCAAAATCATAGAAACAGAAAGTGGAAAAGTGATTATCAGAGGCAGAGGGAAGGAAGAAATGGGGAGTCATCATTTAATAGGTATAGAGGTTCAGTTTTACAAGATTAAAAGAGGGAGGTGGATGGTGGTAATAGTTGCACAACATTATAAATTCATTGAATAGCTGGGCATGGTGGTATATGCCTGTAATCACAGTACTTGGGAGGCTGAGACAGGAGGATTGTAGGTTTGAGGACAGACTTAGCAACTTAGCGAGACCCTGTTTCAAAAACAAAAAGGGCTGGGGGAGTAGTTCAGAGGTAGAATGCCCCTGGGTTCAATCTCCAGTACAACAACAACAATAACAATAAATAAATGTACTTAATAACACTGAACTGTACACTCATTAATAGATAAGGTGATAAGTTTTATGTTATGTGTATTTTAACAGAATTCACCTAAGTGAATGTTCTAGTTAAGATCGTGAGACTTTCTGAAGATGACTAGTTGTGTTTTGAGGATGACTATTTGTTTTTGATTTTCATGGTCATACTATATTACATTGAAATTTGGAAGCACACATTTCTGTAGTAGTGATAGATTATTGCTAAATGTGTTAGATTCTTCAGAAACATTTAGGAAACAAAATCAAGAAGTTGGCCTAATGCAATGTACTGATAAAAAATGTTGTAGTAATGATAAAACAATATGGCCATAAGAAATAACATCCCAGGGAAAAATTGATATGCATGATTTGGTAGTTATCAATAGCACTAACTGAAATGCATGAGTTAGTATTTCTAGGCACATTGCATAGGATTGCTACATATTATCTTGTGATACCAACCTTTTTAAACATACATATTAAAGCCAGGCTGATAAAACAAAACATTTGAAAAAAAGTTTTAATCAAACTTCATAAGAATTTGATGAACCAAAAAGCATTTATATGTACTTTTTATCCTCAAAAAGAGCTCTATAGTGATTTTCAAATGGATCAAGTAAAGAAAAATATACAATGTCAGAGAAAAAAATTTTTTGGGGGGGAACTTGGGATTGAATTCAGGGGCATTCTACCTCTGAACTACACCCCCCAGACCTATTTTTTGTTTTTTTATTTTGAAACAGGGTCTCACTAAGTTGTAGAAGGCCTCACTAAATAGCTGAGGCTGACCATGAACCCGTATCCTCCAGTCTTAGCCTCCCAAGTACTGGGATTTCAAGCATGTGTCATCATACCCAGCTCAATGCCAGAGAAATTTAATTCAAAGAATCACTTCAATTTCACTTGCTGCTTCCCAACTTTTTTGTGATTTAAAAGCCTATTGATCTGACATTCATCTGCATCAAATTCCAATCATCTTGGGAATCTGATTTCATTACAGACCAGTACACGTGGTAAATATCTAAAATTCATCTCTCCTAGTGCAATCCCCTTGATGAACCATTTGTGTTCCATCTACCTGGGCTTCAGTATATTGAGAGTCTAGTGAAATGAAATATTAGGGAAAATTAAATACAAAGAGTTATATGATATTGAATAGAGGTAAAGTCTTTGTGAACATTGGAATGACCTTCTTTTGGGTCAATATTTTTTTCTTTGACAGTCTGAAATAGCTGACTTATTTGATAGAATCAATAGTTTAGTAACTGGAGGAAACCAGGTAGAAGCAGCAGGTACAGTAATTTTATCTGCTATTTTAAAAATGAAGTTTTAAAATTAGTTATTTTGTTTTCTGGCACATTTTGAATGAATAAAATGTTAAATAAATTATAATAGTGAATAGCCTGGAAAACACTTGGTTTCCTTGCAGAGCTATGGTGTAATCTGTCAAAACACAATTTTGGGCCAAGTCACCTGTGTTGTACTTGGAGCAGAGGCTTCTTACATCAATGGCTACATGAAAGCAAAGAAGAAAGCAAACTAATAAGAAAGTGGTCAGGAGATGGCACCAACATGCAGCATCTAAACATATCACAACAGGCAGTTCCAAGACTCCAACCACTTCTTAATATCATCCCCAAGTTCTTAGACCCTACCCTCAGTCACCTGAGACCTATGTTACCAAATAATAATTTCTGTTTACAAATAAGTATTATAGGTCAGTAATCTCTCTTCCTCAATTTCAAAGAAGCAAGTCCTTGCTTTCTGAGAGAATAATTTCAGACAAAAAGCACAAATAGGGAATATAAGAAGTTTTTTTAAGAAAGTGGGAGTACAGTAATAAAAGAACGCTGTGATAAGGGGGTTACATTGTAGAGAAAGGGTCAGGTTGTGTTCCAGGAAAGGGTTGAGTTATGTTCAAGAGAGAGTCTGGAAAGGGCAGCTTCCCAGGGGTGAGAAACGGCATGGAACAAAGAAGTCACACTCCAGAGAGAGGGTCTGAAAAGGTCCATTTCCAAGATTAAAAAAAATGGTGTGGAGTTTTCCATATTTTACTCAGCTTGGAAACCTTTTCCTCTAATGCTTGTCCATTTGGGGAAGTCACTATTTCAGTGTCTCTGTCTGTGTCATTTTGTCCCTGTTGGAGATTTTCATAGGGGATTCCAAGTGAGGCCCTGCAATGGGTTTAGCCTTCTGACATCCCCACAGTTTTCTAACCACAACTATCGTAGCTATTTTCATTTAAAAGGGACTGTTTTATTTCCTCTGGTGCTTCTTGTCTGTCCCACTCCAGCCCACCTGCTTCTCTAACTACCCAACACTGGGATTGGATCCACTAGCACTTTGTGCCTTCAGAATGGGCTATGGGAAGAGGGCAGCACTGAAGGATCCTGGTGTAAAAGCGAGCCTTGGCATTGACCTTATTGGCACAATCTGTCTTTTATTTGCTTCTAACTAAGCTGTAAATCCTTTGTTCTTAATTCATTGATTTGAAATTCATGAGGTTTTCAACATCATCACATCAGGACAAATAACCCTCCTGCTGTTGAAATCACTTGCATAATTTATATATTCAAGATGGAACTGTGTCACTGCCTCCTTTGCAATTACCCTAAAGTCAAGCTTTCACCTCATTGAAAGGCCTTTTTTTTATTTTTAAGCATTTCTAAGCTTCTAATGACCTCATTTAAATGCCTTGGAATATTACAGCAATCTATTCTTATTTATATAATAGTTTAGAAATATATATATATATATATATATATATGTACAGATTATATTCAAAGTTAAAGTCAAATTGTCACATATTTTACCTATATGCTGATTTGTGTTTAAAATTGGATAACGTTTCAAAAAAGAATTTAATTATCTTTTTATTCCAAATGTGTAGTATATTTCCTGGAATGTATTGGTGACTGAATGACTTGTTAGTTCATTTACCAAATTTTTATATATCAAAGCAGAAGGATATCTTTTATCATGTAAAGAAAATAGTAGTATAGATGTTATTTGGGAAATTAATTAGATATACCTGAGCAATTTTCACTTGCATGTGACATCCCTGAAAGATGAGCATCTGACAGCTTCTTAAAGCTAATATTGAGTGGCAGCTCAAGATTTATTCTATGCTGGTTAAATTGACTCTTCTTTCACCAAGACCAGTTTCCATTCTTTAAAGCATTATAGAGTGAATGTAAACTATCCTTTACTTGAGAGCCTTTAAATATTAGAAGACAGCCAAACTTCCTCTTTTGTCTCAGCTTTAGGCTAAAATGTACTCAGTTTTTTCTTATTACAAAGTAAGACCTGGGCCGGGCCGCCCCCGCGCCAGGTACCGGACACCCCCAGGCGTCCCCGCGCGCGCCACACCGCCGGCCCCAGAGCCACCTGGGCCGGGGCGCCCCCGCGTCAGGTACCGGACACCCCCAGGCGTCTCCGCGCGCGCCACACCGCCGGCCCCAGAGCCACCTGGGCCGGGCCGCCCCCGCGCCAGGTACCGGACACCCCCGGGCGTCTCCGCGCGCGCGCCACACCTCCGGTCCCTGAGCCACCTGGGCCGGGCCGCCCCCGCACCAGGTACCGGACACCCCCAGGCGTCCCCGCGCGCG
>PVJS01022230.1:0-30727 GCA_004027185.1 Glis glis
TCCTTTCTCAGCCTCCCAAGTACTGGGGTTACAGGCGTGCGCCACCAGGCCTGGCTTTTATTCCCATTTAACAGATGAGATCTCTTAGGTACGAGGCTCGTGATTCCCATGACACACCTCTCGGGGAAAAGAGACCCCGAGTGGGAAGAAGCCTCGTGAGTTCCTCCTAAACACCCCGGGCCTCTGAGCTCGGTCCCATGCTTAAGCATCCCAAACGAACGCCCCAACCACAGCAAGATCACCAGAGGCTACAGCTCCCAGCGTGCCGACGCTCCGCGACTGAGAAACAGGAACCTGTCACCGCATTACCTCCTGGGAGATGTAGTCCCTCCGTAAAGTGAGGCCGGGCTGTGACTCCGGGTTAGATCTACAGCCAATGAGAAAGTCGACCTCCTTGATCGCCGGACCAACAGACCAATGGGCGCACAGATTCAAGAGGGCGGGACGTCCGGCGATGAACCATGGAGAGCGGCTGCGCGAAGGAGGGCACTTCCTTTCGCGAGTGGCGGCGGACGCGGAGAGACCGCCATGAAGGCCTCAGGCACAGTAAGTCGGGCGCGGTGGGTCCTGGGGGCTGGGGAAAGCGGCAGAGACCGCATCCGGGGCCCGGTCGGATGGCGTGGTCCGAGTGGGTGGCGCGGGCCCGCATCTAGGTCCCCTTGCGCGGCGCGCCGACACCCTGAAGTGTAACCAACATGGCGGACACCGCGTGGCGAGGCGGTGCGGCCTGGGCCGGGGGGAGATGCGGGTCACGGAGGCCTTGTTCCCCCCTTGCAGGGCGAGGGGCAGGTCATGCCACGTGCTGGGCTCAGCCACCGCACGCCGGGCCTCAGTTTCCCTGTCTGCAAAGTGGACTTGGGGGAACCATAGTCCTTTTTCCACTGGTGTGGCTGGAGGATCAGAATGAAATTATTAACAGCGAGCCGAAATCGGGGAGCGCGGGTCTTACCGCTGTGACATCTGCTGGAGAAATCAGAGGGCCACGGGGAGAGTGCAACACCAGGCCTGGAATCCCAGTACTTGGAAGCTGAGATAGGAGGCTCACAGGTTCGAGGCTAGCCTCAGCAATTTAGTGATACCCTGTTTTCAAATAAAAAGATGGTTGGGGGGTGTAGGTCAGAGGTAGAATGCTCCTGGGTTCAATTCCCAGTGCCCCCCACCCAAGTGGACGGGTCAGGGAGATATCTAGCCTCAGTTTCCTGTCTGGGAAAGCTGTGCGCTGACAGCCTTGTTTCCTTCCTGGATCAGAGTGGGTGGTCGCAAGACCAGTGGGTCAGGTGGAGAGCAGGAAGTAGGAGTGGAGTCTTGGATGCATATTACTAGAAGGCCAGCAGTTCATTTATGGAGCCGGAGGCGGCGCCTTCCTGCCTTCACACACGGGTGGGACTGGGCAGAACGTCCTCACCTCCTTAAGCAGGGTCCTGCAGCTGGGACAACTGAGGCAGCTTCAGGGTGCCCACGGTGGGGTGGGGGTGCAGCTGGGTTCTAGTTTGGCTCTTCCTGGAGTGGGCTGTGAGATGCCCCTGGGCTTTGGGATGGAAGAGGTCAGTTGCTGGATCTTGAGCTGTGTGTGATAGGGGTCGCAGAATAATTCTCGGTGACAGCGTGGAGAACAAGGCTGCCCAGTGTTTGGGGGGATGAGGCTGCAGGTCTAGGTCTCAGCTTTACCACGTATGAAAAGAGAAAGGGCAGCTGGGTGTGGTGGCACACAACTGCAGTCCCAGTGCTTGGGAGGCTGAGACAGAGGATGGCAAGTAAAATAGGGCTGGGGTAAAGTTCCCCCTCCCCAGGTTCAATCCCAAAGAGGTAGGTGGGGACAGCAGATTGGAGAACCTCCCTGGCTTTCTAAAAGGTTTGGGGGAGGAAGAAAGTGGGAGAAGGCTCAACCTAATAGAATAAAACCTGCGGAGGGGGTCTCCAGGAAAGGTTGGAGCCCGTATCCACTTACAGACTAGAAGTTTATATAGATAGTTTACGGAGAGATTCTACAGGGGCGAGGGGTAGTTAACTATTACCAAGGGGGTTGTTATATCGTGCTTAAGCATGATCATGGGACTTTCCCTTAAGCAGAGGGGTCTGATAAGCAAGGGCTTGTTAGGCAAGAATGGGACGTTATGGGAAGCAGAGGGAAAGGTGTGTTGCACAAGAATTGGGGATTTCTGATCAAGATGGATTCGCTTTTATTTGAGGTTCTAACACTTTCCTGTTCCAGTTCAGACCAGGAGATGGCTCCAGTCCCAAATCTGGCCATCACGGTTTGGGGAAAGGAAGAACGGGGTATGTGGGTCTTTTCCCTGGTCTCTGGGTACCACCCCCACCTCCCCACTGTTTTCCTTTCAGCTACGGGAGTACAAGGTGGTGGGGCGCTGCCTGCCCACTCCCAAGTGCCGCACCCCGCCTCTCTACCGAATGCGCATCTTCGCACCCAATCATGTGGTCGCCAAGTCCCGCTTCTGGTATTTTGTATCTCAGTTAAAGAAGATGAAGAAGTCTTCAGGGGAGATTGTCTACTGTGGGCAGGTGCGGAGGGGGCCCCACACGCCAGGGCCCCAGGGCTGCCAGACACCCAGTCCCGGTCACTGTCCTGTTCGGGCTCTGGCACTGGATAGGCAGCTCCGGTGTGCTCTCATCAGAAGGCCCAGGGCCTAGCTGGGCGTGGGGGTGCACGCCTATAATCCCAGTACTTGGGAGGCTGAGACGAGGATGGCAGGTTCAAGTCCACCTCAGCAGTCTAGCAATACCCTGTTTCAAAATGGAAAATAAAAAAAGGTAGGGTAGAACTCCCGAGTTCAATCCCCAGTACCACACACGCACACAAAATAAAAGCCTGGAGCCCGGAGGAGGGTGGCTGGTGTGGCGGGAGCCCTCTCCCTCCCCAGGCCTCATCTGAAGTGGGGAGGTCCTGTCATCTGAGCAGGTGTGACACAGTGGGTGCTGGGCAGTAGCTAGCTAGTTCCACATGTCCCCAGAGGTTATGTTTGGGGGGTCTGGAGCCTTGCTGGTCTCCATGCTTCTCCCTCTGTGTGCTGGGCTGGGGAACTGAGGCATGGGAACCTGACGCTAGAGAGGCCTGGGGGCTGGGCAGGCTCTGCAGCGTGAGGTCTGCCTGCTGCCTCGCCTCACACCTGCTCCCCTCACCTGGGCAGGTGTTTGAAAAGTCCCCACTGCGGGTGAAGAACTTCGGCATCTGGCTGCGCTATGATTCCCGCAGCGGCACCCACAACATGTACCGGGAGTACCGCGACCTGACCACGGCGGGTGCTGTCACCCAATGCTGTAAGCTCCCACCACAGGATCCCAAAGTCTCCCGGGGGGCTGTTGGGTTCCATTTGGACTGGGCTCCACCGTTCATCACTTTGTGTGCACCTCTGGCTTAGGGGGCGCCATCCTCCCCGCCTGTAGGCTGGGCTTCCTCTCAGCTGGTTTTCTGGCCCCTGGGACCTGGTCCAGCCCTGCCCAGAGCTGGCCTCCCCCCACACACACACATCTCCCATCGCACCTCAACCCAAGAACTGCTGTTTCTTGTAGCCGCGGTTTAAACAGAGGTGCAGACAGCAAACGGATCTCGTCGCCTTTGGGGGGCTGTGGCTGTGCCCCTCAAAGTGAATTTGGAGGTTCTACACCCCTCACTGCCCCAGCCTGCTGGAGCCCGAGGCTGCTACCCCTTGAGAGGCCTCCACTGCTGACCAGCCTCCCCCTCTCTCTGCAGACCGAGACATGGGTGCCCGGCACCGTGCCCGTGCGCACTCCATCCAGATCATGAAGGTGGAGGAGATCGCTGCCAGCAAGTGCCGCCGGCCTGCCGTCAAGCAGTTCCACGTGAGTGCCGGGCGTCCCGACCATCGGGAAGGGACGTTGCGATGGCAGGTGGGGCTGCCACAGCCGAGTGACCCCCTTCCCCCTCTCTTCACAGGACTCCAAGATCAAGTTCCCGCTGCCCCACCGGGTCCTGCGGCGCCAGCACAAGCCACGCTTCACCACCAAGAGGCCCAATACCTTCTTCTAGGTGCCCCTGGGGCTGCCCAATAAACTCCCTGGGAGCGCCCGTGTGCGGCTGTAGAGTGTTTTCTTTCCGTGCTCTGCGGAGCTCAGAAGCTTGCGGTGAGAGGCCAGCCGGGGCCACCCCCTGCATCCTGAAGTCCTCGTGCAAACAAAACACCCTGCCTCCTGGAGTGGCCCAGGCCCAGTGGGGGTGGTGTGGGCCCTCAAGCACCCCAGGCCGTGAGCAGCAGGCTTGGCCCTGGGCATGGGGACCTGAGGTTGGTGGGGCTGGCTCCCCCCCTAGGCTACCCCTTCCTGGCTACCCTGGATGAGAACTGGGTCTGGGGTCCCCAGAGCCTAGGGCAGGCACTGGGGTACCACCCACTGTCCTGGAGCTTCCTGGATGGGATCCCGCCAGAGGAGAATAAGGTCTCCCTGTGGGTGTCTGTTTCCAGGAAACAGCCTTAGGCCTGGAAAGTTCTGGCATAGCAGGAAGCTAATCCCATCCTGGGGAGCCCCTCCAGTGTTTGGGCTCTGGGGGCGTCTTCTCCTTCATGTGACCTTGGGCAGTCCCCGCCCTCTGAGCCCTAGTGTTTCCTTCTATGTTGGGTGTTCCACATTGACTCTGTCATTGAGACTTAGCCCAGCTTAATGTCCCAGAGAGCCTGGATTGAGCAGATGCAGGCACAGAAAGGTACCATGGGAATGCCCTTGCCCTGGAGAGTCTAGAATACACACCCCGTCAGAGCTGGGATAGAACCCTCCAGACCTGCAAGACCCCGTTGGCCTCTCCTGCCTGGTCTCCCTTTGGCCTTTGCCCTGAGCAGGCCCTCGGCAGGAAGTGGGTGTCCTGCTGTGTCTGCACGCTGCTGCTGCTGCTGCTGCTGCTGCTGCTGCTGCTGCTGCTGCTGCTGCTGCTGCTGAGGTTGGGTTTTGTTTTTGTCATATATGACCCAGGATCCTCCATCACTGGGCTCCACCCCCAGCCCCTTTTAATTTTTATTTTGGAACTGGGTCTTGCTAAATTGTTGAGGCTGGCCTCAAACCTGCAGTGCTCCTGACTCAGCCTCCCGAGTGCTAGGTATTACAAGCATGTGCCACTGTGCCTGGGTGTGCTCTTTCATGAACCTTGTCACTGCCTCATTGCTCTCCTTGGCTATTGGTGATTTTTCTTGTTTTGTAAGAACTCTCACATAAATTGGGCAACTCTCATGTATAATATATATATATATATTTTTTGGTAGAACACCTTTTGATGCTACTTAAAGTATGAGGGAGGGAGGAGGCTAAAGGTTTTGCCTGGTCAGTTTCATCTCTAGCTATATGGCTTCCTTTCTCAGTAATAGGATCTCTGTAGTTAGGTGCCGCCCAGGGAAGAAGGTAATTTCCCAGTCTCCCTGCCAGTTAGGGGTGGCCATGTGATATTAGCAGTAGTTGACATTTTTTGGAAATGTCATCTGGCTGAAGTGGACACAATGGCTGGTTCTCTAGAATCCATCTTGGGCCATGAAAAAAACACAGCGAGGTGGAGGGAGCGAAGTTAAGGAGCTTGTGGAGTGCCTCTAGCCCTGCGGCCTGGACCTTCCACTTCAGATTAGAACACTTGGGTGCAAGCCAGTTGCCCTGCTGAGGCCAGTGGGGAACTGCCCTGGCAGGGGGACAAGAGCTGGGCCTAGAGGATATGCGGTACTGTACAGAGCTCCAGCCATGACTGCCTGGGAAATCCTTGCCCGCTCTGGGCCTCTGATTGTACCTGAAATGGGGGTTTGGTGGGCTGAAGGGCACTCCTACACGGGCTCTGGGAGTGCTGTCCATCCTGACACCAAGGGTGCCTTGAGCCAAGGACTAGTGAGCCCCCAGGTCCCTTACCTCCACATGCTTTTTTTTTTTTTTTTGCGGTACCGGGCATTGAACTCAGCAGTGTTTTACCTCGGAGCTATGCCCCTGGTCTCGTGAAGTTGCGGAGGGCCTCACTAAGTACCTGAGGCCGGCCGTGGCCATGAACTCGGATCCTCCAGTCTCTGCCTCCCAAGTACTGGGATTACAAGCGGGCACCACCACGCCCGGCTTCATGTGCTTTCTCGACCGCTCATGAATCAGTCTGGAGACCCCTCTCGCCCGCTTGCATCCTCGCAGACACCCACCAAGCAGCCGTCCACATCCATCGGTGCTGGACAGACGCTGACTGGCTGAATACGAGCACCATACTGGAGGGGGAGATGGTGAGGCCTTGCTGGGCAGACTGGGCCTGGGTGGACACCCTTACCATGCCCATCCATCCCTGTGTGTCTGCCCCCCCCCCCCCCGCGTGCTCCTGCCTCTGCCTGGGTTGGGACAGGCCCGCAGGGGCTGGCAGGCCCCCAGGACAGGATCATGATCTGGCCGCTCTGGAGTCCCAAGACCTGGGTTAGAATCTGCCACCAGTGCTAGTACACAGAAGGGGGTTGGTGTCCAAAGCCCGGCCACCCAGAAGGTCCCACTGCAGTGAATGCAGCTCAAGCCCTCACTGGCCCATACCATGTCTCCAGGGAGCCCCAGGGCCACCTGGGCATGTGGGGGCCTGCAGCTCCGCACTGCTACCCCTTCTGCGCAGCCACTGCTGCCTTGGGCCCTGGCCAACTCCTGTTCTGTGTTTGGCCAACCTCCAGGAAGATAGGAATCCAAGTCCTGGGAGGGGAGCCGGGTTCCCTCCTCCGCCATGCCCTGGAGGCCTCCCCTCTCCTGGCCTCTAGAATTCCAGAACACTCCAAATCCACCGTCACCCCACAATGTCCACCTTGGATTCCACAGGCTCCTCCCAAGCTCCCTACCTCCCGTGCCCAGACAGCCAGAGTGGCCCTGCCTGCTCACACTGCTCCCCGCGCCGGCGTCCACTGCAGGGCCCGTGCATGGCCCCGCACCCGGGAAAGCTCTTCCCTTCACAGGCTCACCCTGCGGGTCTCCACGGCCCTCAGGAATGCCCCCTCAGGCTCCGTGTGGAGTCGCCCCCAGACTCATCTCTCACCATAATGAAACGGGCCTTTATCTGCATGCTGTGTCACTGCCAGGGCCGGCATGAGGAGTGGGCCCACCTGGTCCTGCAGCACACAGTAGGTGCTCAATGAGCCGCCGATTCTGTCTTCAGACTGGGTCTTGGCAGTGGGGGATCATGCCAGCAGGAACAGGTCCGTGGGGAAGGAGTGAAGACGCTGAGGCAAGGACCCTAGTGGGGGACCCTGGACCCCATGAGGCCACCAGGGGGCGCGGAGGCTGGCCAGGACACTAAAGCTCTTCCCTTCTTAAATCTACCAGCTTGAGGAAGAACCCAGCTCCCAGATGCACGGTCACTGGGAAAATTGGAGGCCCAGCCGGGACTCAAACCTAGAGCCTGGAGCCAACAGAGCCCCGAGGCCTCCCGGGTCCAGCAGAGATGGCCCATGATGACAGCTCCTGGGCACCTTGACCTCTGCCCAGTGCGGACGGGCAGGGACACACCAGACCCTACATTTCTCGGTAGTCATGGTGTTGCTGAACCCAGGCTCGGGTGCTCATCTCCAGAAAAAGCCATGTGCCAGGGACCAGTGTCAGGAGAAAGAAAGGTGGTGACAGCTGTGCTCTGCTCTGGCTGGAGAGTGGAGAGGAGGAGCGCAGGCCGCAGCTGCCTTCGCTGCAGGGGCCGAGGGGCTACTACAAACAGGACAGGAGCAAAGCAGGAGGGGACGAGCTTGCAAAGGGGGACAGCCACGCGCTCTCGGAAGAGGTGGAGATCACCCAGGAACTCCAGCGCCACCACTTTTCGCTCTTTTCATGATCTGGTGTTTCATGGCGGCCAGCAGGATATCTCCAATGAACAGCACATCTACGTGCAGAGCTGAGTAGGAGCTGACTCAGGCCAAGGGAGCAGAGGAGACGGATACGACATAAAGACAGAGAGGCTGAGCCGCCGCCTCCCATTCCAGTCACCCACGGACATCTGTGGTCCAAGCGAGGAGTCCATGTTCTCAAGCAATTAAGAGCACTTGAGGCTAGAGACTTTGCTCAGGGTTTTTCTCGGCAGCAGTGGGTCTCCATGTGCTAGAGTCCACAGCCAGATGCCCCACCCAGTCACCTCAATTATCCACCAACACTTGCTATGTAGACTATTCTCAGTGCTTGTTTCATAGAAACCAAAAATGAATGGAAAAGGAACGAATGAATGAGGTACTTATCACATGCCAGGCTTTCGGTACCAGGGTCAAATGAGTCCTCAGGCTATTTCATCCCCATTTACAGATGGGAAAACTGAGGTGCAGAGAAAAACAAAGGATTCCCCAAGATGCGCCCACTCGGGACTTGAGCCTGGAACGGCTCCCACACAGCTCCACCAGAGGGCAGGAGTTTGAGGACACTTTTCCCCTGAGGCTCCACGGAAAGAGTAGGTCAAGGTGTCCAAGAGGAGGGGATCAGACCCCGCAGTTTTCCCCATAGCACCCCTAAAACCCTGAAAGTGGACCCTTGTGAGAGAGTGAGCTCCCCATAACACAAGGAATCCAAGCACAGCAGGGCTTTGAGTACTGAAGCAGGCTGTGTGGGCTTGGGACAGTGACATAACCTCTCTGAGCCTCAGTTTCCCTGTCGACAACGGCCATCCAAAGGCAGTGGTCAGGGGCAAGTGCCCAAGGAAGCAGTGTGGGGCGGAATATTTGGAGCAGCCGCCCACGCGGCCTTTCCCCGCCTCTGTCCCGGGAAGGAAAGAGTGCAAATCCTGCCCGCCTCCCCTCGGGGCGGAGCAGCGCTGACCCCTGAGCCCAATAAAGCCGCAGCCCACAACCTGGAACTGTCCCTTTAAGCCCCACCACGACCTCCCGCTGTCAGCGCTGAGCACAGCGACCAGGGAGAGGGACAAACCGGCCCCTTGCATACACCACTGGGCAGCTGGACCCAGAGTTGAGGCAGGTGGACGGGGAGACAGACGGGAGGGGAGGAGGGAGGAAAGGAGGACCCACAGCCCCTGGCCCAGGGACCCCCTGCCGCTGCGGTCACCCCGCAGGGAGGACCCCTCGCACCGCCGCTCATGGGGGTCGCCGAGGCCGGGGCGCGGGCCACGTTCGGCGCCTGGGACTACGGGGTCTTCGCGCTCATGCTGCTGGTGTCCACGGGCATCGGGCTGGGCGTCGGGCTGGCCCGGGGCGGGCAGCGCAGCGCCGAGGACTTCTTCACGGGGGGCCGGCGCCTGGCGGCCGTGCCCGTGGGGCTGTCGCTGGCCGCCAGCTTCATGTCAGCGGTGCAGGTGCTGGGGGTGCCCGCCGAGGCCTACCGCTATGGCCTCAAGTTCCTCTGGATGTGCCTGGGGCAGCTGCTCAGCTCCCTGCTCACCGCCTTCATCTTCATGCCGGTCTTCTACCGCCTGGGCCTCACCAGCACCTACCAGGTACGGCGGGCACGCTGGGGCTGCGGCCCTGTGGCTCTGCGTGCAGGGGTGGCCCGCTTCGGGGCTTTCGCGGGCCCTCGGGCAGACATAGGAGCAGGTTCTGGGAAGAGGCCCCAGGCAGCGGGGCGCGGGGAGGAAGAAGGAAGAGAAGCGCAGGTGTCCCGGTTCGGAAGAGGCCGCTCTGGGCGGGGCAGGCTCAGCCTGAAGTGTGCTCACGCACCCACAGACAGGCTCGCGTTTGCCCCCCAGTGTGCCCGGACATGCGCACCCACTGCACCATTCGGGTTTGGAAAACCCGCTCTGCCCTTTTTGATAATTGAGCAAGGGGTACAACTCTCTACTCGGGTTTTCTAACTGCAACGGAGGAAATGGTAAGATCTTCCTCCAGGGCAGAGAGGAAAGCGATTGTAATCTTGTCTGGAATGCAGTAGGCCCCAACACCATGGTCCACGGGCACTATTTCTAGCGTGTGCACTTCGGTGTGCGCAGAACGGTGGCCGCTCTGGGGTCCCCAGCTGCCAGACGTGAGCCAGAAGACGTGTGTGCACGTAAAAACCGGTCCTCCTGGGCACACGCCTTGTGCAAGACACCGGGATGGCACGTGTGCGCAGACAGAGAGGAATGCGGGCCTGTGGCGGGGCGCTCTGGCAAGAAGCCGCTGACCTCAGGAGGGAAGGTAGAAACCAAGACAGCAGCCCACGGCGCGGCCCGTCCGGGTGACCACAAGCTCTTGGCTTCTCCCTGCAGTACCTGGAGCTGCGCTTCAGCCGCGCTGTGCGACTCTGCGGGACGCTGCAGTACCTGGTGGCCACTGTGAGTGGCCTCGGCCCCGCCCTCACCCTTCGCAGGCCCCGCCCCTGCCCCTAGCCCGCTCTACCACCCAGGACCAGCCCCACTCAGCACCGCCCATCAGCCCACCCCACCACCCAGGACCATACCTCACACGGCACGGCCACGCCCACAACCCGCCCCACCACTCTGGACCACGCCCATCCAGCGAGGCCCTGCCCTCAGCCCGCCCCATCACGCAGGGCCACGCCCCACCCAGCATGGCTACACCCACTACCTGCCCCACCATTCAGGGCCCCCAATCCTGCGAGGCCCCGCCCTCAGCCTGCCCCATCAATCAGGATCACGCCCCTGAGCCGTCCCTCTCAAACTTCCATCTGGTTCTGCCACCCGTCCTGGCACCGCCCTCCCCTGCCAGAGCCCGCCCACCCAGCCCCGCCTCACTGCCCTGCCCTCCACCTGCAGATGTTTTACACTGGCATCGTCATCTACGCACCTGCGCTCATCTTGAACCAAGGTCTGACTGTGGGAGACCAGGGGAGGATTCTAGAAGAAGGCTGGCCTGGAGGAGACAGGGGGGGGAGAAAAGGGCATGAGATGCCGGGAGCCACGTATGAGCCCCACAGGGCAGCCTAATTCAGGGGGTGTCTTCTTGCACAGTGACCGGGCTAGACATCTGGGCGTCACTCCTGTCCACTGGAATCATCTGCACCTTCTACACGACTGTAGTGAGTGGCCCGACGAACCCATCCCACGACAGGGCTCTGTACACACTGGGGCTCTTGTATGGGGCAGTCTGGGCCAGCCAGCACCCTCTCTACCAACTCTCCTCCCCAGGAAGCCTCCATCCTGGCTGGGCCTCAGTTTCCCCTTTTCATAATGCAAAGTGATCTGAAATGTTTATTGTTGAGAATGTAGGGATAGGCTAGCTTCAGGCGTGGCTGGATCCAGGGGCCCAGCTGCACAGCGATGGCCCCTCTCCCCTCTCTCTGGAGCTCCGTTGGCTCCAGGCTTCTGCCTCTTCTGGCCCTGCAGAGAGGGAGCTCTTTTCAGACCCAAGTCTCGGGCTTGTTGTGGTCTGGGTCCCATGTCCAGGTTGAATGGTTCAAGGCAGTGTGGGGGGCTGAGATGCTCTGACGGGATATTCCTGGAGCTAACGATCATGGTAGTAAATGACCACTGAGCATTTGTAACTGCCAAATCCTTCACCTATTAATTTATTTAATTCTCACAACAACACCATGACTAGGTGTTATTATTGACCCCATCGTACAGATCGGAAACCGAGGCAAAGAGAGGCATGGGCCTCCCACCACCACCAGAACCCAGGCTGGGTCGGCCAGGTGCACACCTGACCTGCTCCTTCTGTCTCCACCCCATCACAGGGTGGCATGAAGGCCGTGGTGTGGACCGATGTGTTCCAGGTGGCCGTGATGCTCTCCGGCTTCTGGGTCACACTGGCCCGCGGAGTCCTGCTCCTGGGAGGTCCCTGGCGCGTGCTGGAGCGAGTTCAGAACCACTCCCGCATCAACCTGATGGAGTGAGCGAAATACAAGGGGGACACTGAGAGCAGACGCAGTGGCGCCCCTTTACGCGCTGGGAGGAGCCAGCCGGTGCCCACTGCCGCAGGAAACCCTCTCGCCCCCACCCCCAGCTCCCTGCAGACAGAACCTGACCCCATCTCTAGCCCCCAGCCCCCCTTCTAATCCTGACCTTGCTGGGAGGGAGAGGCAAGTCTGTGTTCAGATTCACCCCTCCCCAGACACCCCAGTCTGCGGATTGAAGGCTCTCTGAGCTCCCAATTCAGAGAAAAAAAAAAAAAGATCCGGGTGTGGTGGCACACGCCTGTAATCCCAGTACTTGGGAGGCTGAGACAGGAGGGTCGCAGGTTCGAGGACAGCCTCAGCAAGTAGTAAGACTCTCATCAACCTAGTGAGACCCTGTTTCAAAATAAAAAATAAACACCAGGTGTGGTGGCACATGCTCGTAATCCCAGTACTTAGGAGGCTGAGACTGGAGGATCCAGGTTCGCGGCCATCCTCAAATACTTAGTGAGGCCCTCCGCAACTTCGTGAGACCTGGTTTCAAAATAAAGTATAAAAAATAGGGCCGGGGGTGTAGCTCAGAGGTAGAATGCCCCTGGGTTCAATCCCTGGTACCGCAAAAAAAAAAAAAAAAATAGGGTTGGGGGTGTAGCTCGGAGGTAGACTGCTCCTGGGTTCAATCCTCAGAGCCACAATAAATAAATAAATAAATAAATAAATAAATAAATAAATAAATAAAATTAAAAAATAAAATAGGGCTGGGGGTGTAGCTCGGAGGTAGACTGCCCCTGGGTTCAATCCCCAGAGCCACACACACACAAACAAATTGATTTTTCTTTTTCCTGCCGTGCTGGAACCGAGGGCCTCACGCATGCTAAGCACGCGCTCTGCCACTGCACCTCCAGCACAGAGAGCTGTGTGCTGAATGCTTACTTAGATGACTCAACTTGTCAGTATGACAACTCCTACTCCTACTTCAAACCCCACTCCAAATGTCCCCATAAAGTCCAGAATGGTTCACTGGGGTCCCTGGGAGGGTGAAGTCAGTAGGACATCTTCGTGTGTCTGACTGGCCCTGTCCCTACCCAGCTTTGACCCTGATCCTCGGAGACGCTACACCTTCTGGACTTTCACGGTGGGCGGCACTTTGGTGTGGCTCTCGATGTACGGGGTGAACCAGGCCCAGGTGCAGCGCTACGTGGCCTGCCGCTCAGAGAGGCAGGCCAAGCTGTGAGTATGCGGGGGAGGCTGGGGGAGGCCCCAGGACGCCGCCCCTCCCCGCCTGAGGCTGCCTGTCCCCCAGGGCCCTCCTCGTCAACCAGCTGGGCCTGCTTCTGATCGTCGGCAGCGCCGCGTGCTGCGGCGGCGTCATGTTCGCGTTCTACAGCGACTGCGACCCTCTGCTCACAGGGCGCATCTCCACCCCAGACCAGGTGAGTCCCACCCAGGCTCCGGGTCCATCCTGTGCCCCCCTGCTTCCCAGTCTCGGGGGATGGAGCTGGAAAAGCATTCCAGCATTCCTTGCAGAAGAACAGCGCGGTGAAGGTGGGGAGGCAGGAGAATCTGGGAGGAGCAGGGAAGATGAGTCCTGGAGGCAATAGGGAGCCATGGGCAGTGAGAGTGGGAGAGCAGCACGTCCAGAGGAGAGTCGGAGATGCCCTGGGGAATATCAAGGAGACAGGACCATGGTCCAGCCTGAAATGATGGTGTTGAGGATGGTAATGGCGAGCCCCGGGTCCCACGCGCTCCTGTCACTCGTGCTGTCCCTTCACATGCAGTGGAGGCTGGAAGGCCATCAGCTGCTGTTCTCCATGGGGCCAGATCCCAGACCCCCCGACTGCAGCCTCATGGCCTCAGAGTCCTCATGAGTAAAATGTTGATGACAAGGGGCCACAGGGTGCCACACACAGTGGGACTCAGTGACAGTCAATCAACAAACACACATTAGATGTCCGCTGTGAGCCCCTGTTGTCCTGGGTGCCAGAGCTGTGTAGGGTCAGGATGAGCAGAAGCCTTTGCCCTGGGGCTGCTGCTGTCCTGGAGAGTGACCCCCAGTGTCCCCCAGTACATGCCCCTGCTGGTGCTGGACATCTTCAAGGACCTGCCTGGAGTCCCTGGGCTCTTCCTGGCCTGTGCCTACAGTGGCACCCTCAGGTGAGGCTTCTACTAGCTAGTCAGTCCCGTCCCAGCCCCTTGGGGCCTCCTTGTCCCTCCTGTCTTCCTTAGGGGGATGGAATATTCTGGGCCTGTCCATCGTTCACAGTTCCCAATGGGCTCCCAGCAGGAGAGTCAGAGGGGCTCTGGCTCAGGGCATGCCAGTGGGGACCGCAGCTGCAGCATCTTCAACTTACCAGCCCTGGCGGAGCCGCAGCTTTCTTCCTCTTCTTTCTTTTTCATTGAGCATGTGCTAACTTGGCCTCAGTGGGGACAGGGTCTGGTACAGGGGGACAGATTCATAACAGGTATTGCTGTTATGAATCCTATCCCCCGCTCCTGCCCTCCGGGGCTGGCACTCTGGCAGTTTCGAATCTCTGCCGGCTTCTGGCCATGCCCCCTCGCCCACCCCTTTGCAAGCCTCCCGCTCTGACTGGGGTCCCACATGGCACCCACCTCCGGAACCAGAGTTTGCCTTTCTGTTCTGCCCATCCTTGCTCTCCTGAGAGTATCTTGGGTCTTTGGGTGGGGCGGGGTAGACATCTCTGCTCCTGGGGGACCGTGGTCACCTGCACCTCTGTTTCCCGCTAAGTGGGGTCCTGGCCAGCGGATAGCTAGGGCAGGTGGCGGGAGCAGCAGCCGGCCCGGGGAGTGTGGCCTGAGCTGCTCCGGATCTCCCCAGCACCGCATCCACCAGCATCAACGCGATGGCCGCGGTGACCGTGGAAGACCTCATCAAGCCCCGGCTGCCCAGCCTGGCGCCCCGGAAGCTCGTGATGATCTCCAAGGGGCTCTGTGAGTCGGGGGGCCAGGGCAAGGGGGCACGGCCTGGCGTCTCCCGCTGACCTGCCACCCCCATCTCCTGCAGCGCTCATCTATGGCTCGGCCTGTCTCACGGTGGCGGCTCTGTCCTCTCTGCTGGGGGGTGGCGTCCTCCAGGTGAGCGCCCCACCCCCGCCCAGACCCTGTTCCCACTGAGGCTCCGAAAGGGTCGCAGGTGTAGTGACAGAAGGAATCGGACACTTCCTGCTGCTGGCTGACCAGGCGCCAGGGGAGGTGGGAGGTGGGGACGGACAGGACTTCCCAGCCTTGGAGGCGGGTCTGCATCCCTATGGATTCAGAATCAACCTCTGTGACCCAGAGAGAGAAGCAGGAGCAGGCGTCGCTCCCCTTTAGGGAAACTGAGGCACTTGGAATCTGGAGGCCCGCAGTGGGATTGCTCAGGTCTTGCTTCCCGCACGGGTAAACTGAGACCGGAGTGGGGGCGGCTCTGCTCGGGCCGACCGCACCCGTCCCGCAGGGCTCCTTCACGGTTATGGGCGTCATCGGCGGCCCGCTGCTCGGAGGCTTTGCGGTGGGGATGCTCCTGCCCTCCTGCAACACGCCGGTGAGTGCGGGGCGGGGCGCCGGGCAGCGGGAGGGGCGGGGTCAGGAAGCCCCGCCCTGACGCTGGCCCCGCCCCCAGGGCGTCCTCGCGGGCCTGGGCGCGGGCTTGGCTCTCTCGCTGTGGGTGGCCGTGGGCGCCACGCTGTACCCGCCCGACGCGCAGACCATGGGGGTCCTGCCTTCGTCTGCCGAGGGGTGCACACCTCCCTCGGCCAACGCCTCGGTCTTCCTGGACCCGCTGCTCGCTGCCAACGCGTCCCGCAGGGCCCCCAGGTGAGCAGGCTGGTCTCCCAGGTGAGGGGAGCTTGGCCGGAGAAGACGTGGTCAGAAAGAGTCCGTGGAGCTCGGCTGGGAGTGATTCAAAACAAGTGGCAAGCGGGCGTGATGGCGCACGCTTGTAATCCCAGTACTTTGGGAGGCGGAGACCGGAGGATCCGGGTTCGCGGCCAGCCCCAGCTCTCTCTCTGTCTCTCTGTCTCTGTCTCTCTCTGTCTCTCTCTCTGTCTCCTTAGTGAGGCCCTCCGCAACTTCGTGAGACCCGGTTTCAAAATAAAGTATAAAAAATAGGGCCGGGGGCATAGCGCGGAGGTAGAACGCCCCTGCGTTCAATCCCCGGTACCGCAAAAAAAAAAAAAAAAAAAAACAAACATGTGGCAAATCTATGTTTAATGTACTGAGAAACAGCCAGCCTGTATCCTATGTATCTCATCATCTTATATTCCCATGAGTAATGTAGAAGGCCCCCAGCTTCTCCACATCTTCACCAGCACTTGTTATTCTCTATTAAAACACACACACACTGAGCCAGGAGTGGTGGTGCACGCCTGTAATCCCAGTACTTGGGAGGCTGAGACAGGAGGATCAAAGGTTCAAGGACTGCCTCATCAAGTAGTGAGACTCTCAGCAACCTAGCAAGACCCTATTTCCAAATAAGAAATAAAATTGGGTTGGGGGTATAAATCAAAGGTAGAATTCCCCTTGGTTCAATCCCCAGTACCACAACACACACACACACACACACACACACACACACACACACGAAAATAGCCAGGCATGGTGGAACACATCTGTAATCCTAGTACTTAGGAGGCTGAGACAGGAGGATTGCTGGTTTGAGACCAGCCTCAGCAATGTAGCAAGACTCTCAACAACCTAGCAAGACCCTATTTCAAAACAAAAAATAAAATAGGGCTGGGGTGTAGCTCAGAGGTAGAATGCTTCTGGGTTCAATCCCCAGTACTGCAAAACAAAACAAAAACTAGACATCCTCCTGGGTGTGAAGTGGCTTTGAGACGGGGTCTCCCGAAATTGCTGAGGCTGGCCTTGAACCTGCGATCCTCCTGTCTCAGCATACCAACTACTGGGATTACAGGTGTGCACCACCACACCCAGCCCAGATTTATCTCCTTATTCTTTTGATAGTGTCCTTTGGTACACAAAAGATTTTAATTTTCTCTTTTTCCTGAACATTTTTGTTTTGTTGTTGTTTTCATGGGGGGTACTAGGGAATGAACCCAGGGGCCTTCTACCTCGGAACTTTACCCTCAGCTGTATTTTATTTTTTTAATTTTTTTTTTTTTTGGCGGTACCGGGGATTGAACCCAGGGGCATTTTACCTCCGAGCTACACCCCCGGCCCTATTTTTTATACTTTATTTTGAAACCAGGTCTCAGGAAGTTGCGGAGGGCCTCACTAATTTGCTGAAGCTGGTCTCAAACCTGCAATCCTCCTATCTCAGCCTCCCAAGTACTGGATTACAGGCAAAAGCCACCATACCCGGCTTCCTAAATGTTTATATTTGTTTATTTTTTGTGGTACTAGGGATTGAACCTGGGGCCTCAAGCACGTTAAACACCAGCTTTACCACTGAGCTACATTCCCAGCCTAGTGTGTGTGTGTGTGTGTGTGTGTGTGTGTGTGTTAGTTCCTGGGGATTGAACCCAGAGACATCCTACCTTCCGAGCTACACCCCCAGCCCGATTTTATTTCTTATTTGGAAACAGTCTCGCTAGGTTGATGAGAATTTCACTACTTGCTGAAGCTGTCCTTGAACCTGCGATACTCCTGTCTCAGCCTCCCAAGTACTGGGATTACAAGTGTGCGCTAAGAGTTTTATTCTGAGGCCAATAGGGAGGGAGCCATGGAGGGTGGTGGGCAGTAGCAAATAGTCTGAGTTACATTGTAAGTCGTGCTCCCTCTAGCGGTGTGGGGAGAATGCTTGGCGGTGGGATAGTCGGAGGGAAAGAGGTGGCTACCGCACACGTCTGTGCGATCAATAATGGGGTCTGGGCTGGGCTGTGGCGATGGAGATGGGAGGAAGTGGGTGGCTTGGGAGTGGCTTTTGGGTGTAGACAGGAGTGAGGAAAGAGGCTCACACGCGCACGTCTACCACCTCCAGCTCTGGAGTGGAGCCCAGTCGACCTGCTTTAGCCGACAGCTTCTACGCCATCTCTTACCTCTATTACGGAGCACTGGGCACGCTGACCACCGTGCTGTGCGGGGCCCTGGTCAGCTACATGACGGGTAAGCAGCGCGTGGCCTCTTCCAAGGTCGCCTGTCTGGCCCTTTGCCTGGAGGCCCCGCCCACATCCCACAGCTGCGCCCTAGACACCTGTGTGCCCTTCACACCGGGCACCTTCGGAACAGCCCTGCACCTCCGAGACTCCCCGCGCTTTGCAGAAACAGAACTGGGGCTCGCGAGCTCGAGTCCTTGCTGGGATGCGGGCGCGGGCGCTGTCCGTGGTGCTGAAGTGTATTTTCCTGGCGATGCGCGGAATACGCGCCCCTCCCAGAATTCTGAATGGGGAGAAGCAGAAAGAGGCGAAGAGAAACGCATTGTGGCGATAGAACCTGTTTCCACCCCTTTAGTGCCAGGTTCAGATCCCCAAGCTCTACAAGCCCCTCTGCTTGGTGCCAGGCATGGGGAGTGTGCACAGAACGGAGCCACGTCAGACCCTCCCATCCCCACCCAGTGAGGTTCTGTGACACCCTCACTCTGCAAATGAGGAAACTGAGGCTTAGAGGGGCAGAGCTTGCCAGGGTTCTCCAGGCGGTTGCTGCGGGGACTGGGATTGGCACACATGGCATCCTGTGACCCCAGGCTGTCCCTGCCCCTACCCAGAGCCGAACCTCTGGCCCCTGCTGGCTCATCACTAAATGCCCCTGTCTCTCCCTGCCCCTCAGGCCCCACCAAGCGCAGCGCCCTGGGCCCTGGCTTACTGTGGTGGGACCTGGCACCGCACACGGTGTCTGTTGCCCCCAAGGAGGAAGTGACCACCCTGGATGACTGCTTGGCAAAGGTCAGTCTCAGGCTGGGTTACCGGTGCAAGAGACAGTGGATGGCTTTGTGTACTTGGGGTGAGGCCTTAACTCCAGGAAGGGATATGGCGAGTCCTGATCTCTCCCAGCCTCTCTTTACCCCCAGAAAGGCTCAGATAGAGCTGATTCATCTCCAGTGGCTGTTACTATCCTGTCACAGGAGTAAGCACAAGTTGATACCATTTGGGTGGGGGGTACTGGGGATTGAACCCAGGAACATTCTACCTCTGAGCTACACCCCAGCCCTATTTTATTTTTAATTTTGAAACAGGGTCTCACTGAATGGCTGAGGGTCTCACTAAATTGCCGAGGCTGGCCTTGAACCTGCAATCCTCCTGGCTCAGTCTCCCAGGTACTGGGATTACAGGCATGCATCACCAAGTCCTGCTCAATACCATTCCTTTTTATTGCATCTTTTTTTCACAAGTACTTCCAATCTGCATCCTGGGAAAGTGACTTGGCCTGGAGATGTTGATAGAAAGTCTCTTCTTATTGGGTGTGGTGGAGCATGCCTGTAATCCCAGTGCTCGGGAGGCTGATACCTTAGGATTGCAAGTTTGAGGCCAGCTTCAGCAACTTAGCGAGACCCTCAGAAACTCAGTGAGACCTTGTTTTAAAAAAAGTAAAATTAGCCGGGCGTGGTGGTACATGCTTGTAATCCCAGTACTTGGGAGGCTGAGACCTGAGGATCCAGGTTCGCGGCCAGCCTCAGCTACTTAGTGAGGTCCTCTGCAATTTAGTGAGACCCTGTTTCAAACTAAAGAATAATAAATAGTGCTGGGGGTGTAGCTCAGAGGTAGAATGCCCCTGGGTTCAATCTCCAGTACCACAAAAACAAAACAAAAATAAAGTAAGATTAGCCGGGCGTGGTGGCACATGCTTGTAATCCCAGTACTTAAGACAGGCTGAGACAGGAGGATTACAGGTTGGAGGACAGCCTCAGCAACTTAGTGAGGCTCTCAAGCAATTTAGTGAGACCCTGTTTCCAAGTAAAAAATAAAATAGGTCTGGAGATGTAGCCCGGAGGTAGAAGGCCGCTGAGTTCCATCCCTAGTACCTCAAAAATAAAACAAAATAAAATGGGCTAGGGGGGTAGCTTGGAGGTAGAATCCCCTTGGGTTCAATCCCCACTACCAAAATAAATAAATAAAATTATTTAGTTCAATAGTGAGCCAACTCAGAGGGAAAATCTTACATAAGAAATGTGATGGGGAGTAGGTGGATGTAGGCCAAAGCCATGTGTTGCTGAGTTTGGGAAACTGCCCCTGGGGGTCTGACCCCACCATCTAGTGGGAGCTGATGAAAGCTGCAAAAAGAAACAATTGGTCTCCCCAGGCGATGAGGGTATGATAACAAATCAGGATGCTGGGATGAGCAGCTGCTTTAGCCAGGGAGTCAGGGTTTGCATCTTGACAGAGGTGACATTGATTGACCCTGAGTGTGAAGAAGCCAGCGGTAGGGAGATCTGGTGTGTGTGGGGGCACAGCAGGGCAAAGGTCCTGAGGCAGGAGCAGGCTTGCTGTGGGGAGGGAACGTGTTTGGACAAAGTGTTTTAAAGCTCCCTCCAGCTGCCAGGGGAAATGTTTACTTACTTGAATAATAGGCAGAGCAAGGCCGGGCGTGGTGGCACACGCTTGTAATCCCAGTACTTGGGAGGCTGAGATTGGAGGATCCGGGTTCGCGGCCAGCCTCAGCTACTTAGTGAGGCCCTCCGCAACTTTGTGAGACCCGGTTTCAAAATAAAGTATAAAAAATAGGGGTGGGGGTGTAGCTCGGAGGTAAAACACCCCTGGGTTCAATCCCTGGTACTGCCAAAAAAAAAAAAAAAAAAAGAATAGGCAGAGCAAGAAGGGCGTCTGAGCAAGTGTTAGGGGCCTGAACTGTAGGTGACAGGACATAGGGAAGAGAAGGGGTCGGAGGCTTTGAAGACAGAGGGGACGGGTCTAGCAGATGCACTGCACGAGGAGAGATTGGGGGACCCTGTGCAGGGGCAGTTCTCCTAGGCCCTTGGTATCCCCATCTGGGACAAGAACTGACACAGAGCAGAGACAGGGTCTTCCTTCTCCCTTCATCCAGGGTACCAGAGAAATCCTTCCTGGAGCCAAGAAGCCCCCAGGCTTCCTGCCCAGCGATGAGGACCCCCTGATCTTGCTGGGGCAGGAGGTGGATCGGGCTGGTGGCTGGAGCCCTGGCAATGGCCGTGACCTTCGTGAGACCAACCTCTGAAGATGGGGCCAGGAGGGCCAGCCGGGGAATGACCTCCCAGGGTAGAGTCTCGAGCCGAGCCAATCCCAAGCCTCGGTCCAGCAGCCTCAGATCCTGATTGGCTGGGTGGCATCATATGCAAATGAGCTGGGGCCTGCATAGTCTCCCTCTCAGTGAGAGGTAGGGACTGGCTTCACAAGTAAAGTTCTTGAATTGGTCTTTTTTCAGCTGCTGTCAGACTTAGATGCTGTACCCCGCTGACTCCCGACACCCCCCCAAAATGAGATGTTGGAGTCCCTTCAGGACAACACAGAAAATCCCCAGACCCAACATCGGGGTCCAAGAAAAACTCCAGCTCTTCCTTGGAAAGTGTTTAACTCAGCATTTTGGAGGTCTTTTGGCCCTACATTTTGCACCCCATTTCACAGGCAGAGAAACTGAGGCCCAGAGAGAGGCAGGAACTTGGCCAAGTTCACATAGTGAAGCAGTCACTCACCAAGAACCAGATACTGGCTCTTCCTCCACATTTCTTCTCCATTTCCTTCCTAGGGTGAGCGGGGGAGTCAGATACCACGTGGTCTCCAATCTTCACCCAAACACCTGTCAGGTGCCCAAGGGGAGAATTCCCTGCTCACCTGGCAATGGAGGCTCTGAACAGGGTTGAATAGCATCCCCCTCAAAAGAATTCATTTAAAACCTCAAAAAGTGAGATTCCTAGTAAATAGGGTCTTTGCAGGTGACATTGGCTAAATTAAGGTGAATTTATACTGGGACAGGGTGGACTCTGAATCCATCTACTGGTGTCCTTATAAGAAAAGGAATAAGCTGGGCATTGTGGCACATGCTTGTAATGCCAATAATTGGGAGGCTGAGAAAGAAGGATCGCAGGTTTGAAACCAGCCTTGGCAATTTAGTGAGGCTCTCAGCAACCTAGTGAGACCTCGTTTCCAAATTAGAAATAAAATCAGGCTGGGGGTGTAGCTCAGAGGTAGAATGCCTCTGGGTTCAATCCTCAGTACCACACCCACAAAAAAAGGCTAAGACAGGATGATTGCAGGTTTGAGGACAGCCTCAGCAACTTAGAGAGACTCTCAGGAACCTAACAAGACCCTGTTTCAAAAACAAAAAGGAGCTGACCATGGTGGTGCACGCTTGTAATCCCAGTATTTTGGGAGGCGGAGACAGGAGGATCCGGGTTCGCGACCAGCCTCAGCTCTCTCTCTCTCTCTCTCTCTCTCTCTCTCTCTCTACCTAGTGAGGCCCTCCGCAACTTCGTGAGACCTGGTTTCAAAATAAAGCATAAAAAATAGGGCCGGGGGTGTGGCGCAGAGGTAGAACGCCCCTGGGTTCATAACATGGGAAGTAGACTTTGCACCTGTCTGCGGTCCTCACTTAGAGCAAAATCGGGGGTTGGAAGAGGCATGAAGGACAGAGACCAGCTAAGGTCTCCCTGAGGACAGCAGGCTGTCTGTCTGCTGTATAGAGATTTCTCCACATTGTTGTCTGTGTCAATATCTCGTTCCTTTTCACTGTCAAGTAGTATTCCCTTGTCTGCATGGAGTACACGTGTCATTCATTCACTGGCAGGGGAACATCTGTGTTGATTCCAGCTTTGGGCTATAACAAATAAAATTGCTATGGACATTCATGTGCCAGTGTGTGGACATCTACAGCCTGCCCTCTGCATCTGTGGGGTCCACATCTATGGATTCAACCAGGGGCAAATCGAAAATATTTGGAGAAGCCGGGCGTGGTGGCGCACGCTTGTAATCCCAGTACTTGGGAGGCGGAGACCGGAGGATCCAGGTTCGTGGCCAACCTCAGCTACTTAGTGAGGCCCTCCACAACTTAGTGAGACCCTATTTCAAAATAAAGAATAAAAAATAGAACTGGGGGTGTAGCTCAGAGGTAGAATGCCCCTGGGTTCCATCCTCAGTTCTGCAAAAAAAAGAAGAATAAAAATAGGGCTGGGGGTGTAGCTTGGACGTAGAATGCCCCTGGGTTCAATCCCCAGTATCGCAAAAAAAAAAAAAATTAAATTAAAAATATAGCCAGGCTGGGCATGGTAGCACATGCTTGTAATCCCAGTACTTGGGAGGCTGAGACAGGAGGATCGCAGGTTTGTGGCCAGCCTCAGCTGCTTAGTGAGGCACTCCCACCTAGTGCGACCCTGTTTCAAAATAAAGAATTAAAAATAGGGCTGGGTTGGGAGGCTGAGACTGGAGGATCCGGGTTTGCGGCCAGCCTCAGCTACTTAGTGAGGCCCCCGCAACGTAGTGAGAGACCCTGTTTCAAATTAAAGAAGAAAATAGGGCTGGGGGTGTAGCTCAGAGGTAGAATGCCCCTGGGTTCCATTCCCAGTACTGCAAAAAAAAAATAAAAATAAAATAAAAAAATAGGGCTGGAGATGTAGCTTGGATGTAGAATGCCCCTGGGTTCAATCCCCAGTACTGCAAAAAAAATAAATTTAAAACATAGGTCTGGGGGTGTAGCATGGAGATAGAACACCCCTGGGTTCAATCCCCAGTATCCCCCCCCAAAAAACCCCAGAAGTGACTGCCGATGTTATCGATGTTTTCCGGCGTGGTGAAATGGTCTTGAGTATTTTTTCTCTTTTCATCGTAGAAGTGCGGCTTTCTGAGGCAGAATTTTCCTTTCTTTCTTGGAATAAGCGCTGCCTGACCCTGGCCTGGTGTCTTTTGAAGCACAGCTGAACTCAATTTGCTAGTATTTTTTTTAGCATTTTTGCGCGCACAGGCTCCTGGCCCTCCTGGCATCTCCGTGCCCTGCAGCTGAGCTGATTCCCACAGGAATTCTCTGCACAGACTCAGCCCTGTGTCTTCAGTCTGTAACTGAGCCCCTGTCCTGGAGCTGCTCCTCCTCTGCGCTACCCTGTGGCCCACCTGGGCATCTTGGACAGAGGGTCTCCTGCCCCTCTGGCCTCAAACCCCAGTCCTGCTGACCGTTCCCCTAACAGGCTAGGAGCTGCTGCCCCTCACCCAGGGCCAAAGCCAGTCAGAAGCCTCCAGCCAGACTCCCTGCTGACCTCGGCATGCACCGCTAAGGCCAGGAGGGAGGCCCTAAATTCCAATTCCTGTAGGTTCTGGTGCGGAGGAGACTCTCGTTGAGCAGGACCAGGCGGGAAGCCAGGAAGTTTCCACCTGGGGATTGGACGGCCTCCTCCCCAGCCCCATGCTGTTCAGCTTCAGGCTCCAGGCTCTACGTGCACCTGAGGCACAGAAGTGCAAGGGTGCCCAGAGCCATGATAGGATTGGGATCCCCAAAACTGGAGGCTTCTCAAGAGTTAACCCACATCACCCTGTCTCACCCACCATGTGGAGTCCCAGTGAACCAGCTGTGTGGCCTCTAGCCTGCTGCTGCCTCTCTCTGGATCGGCTTCATTAATTTCTCTAAGACCTGGCAATGGGTCAAATCCACACTTGCCCTAGCAACCCAAAACCCAATCTTTTATATTTTATTTATTTATTTATTTATTTATTTATTTATTTATTTATTTATTTTGTGGTCCTGAGAATAGAACCCAGGGGCATTCTACCTCTGAGCTATACCCCTAGCCCTATTTTTTTATTCTTTATTTTGAAACAGGGTCTTACTAAGTTGCATAGGACCTCACTAAGTAGCTGAGGCTGGCGGTGAACTCGGATCCTCTGGTCTCAGCCTCCCAGGTAGTGGGATTACAACCACGCGCCACCACACCTGGTTTATATCTCATTTGAAAATAATCCCAGAAGCTGGACATGGTGGCACATGCCTGTAATCCTAATACTTGGGAGGCTGAGACAGGAGGATCGCAGGTTTGTGACCAGTCTCAGCAACTCAGTGAGACCCTGTTTCAAAACAAAAAAGTCGGGCATGGTGGCACACACTTGTAATCCCAGTACTTGGGAGGCTGAGACAGGAGGATCCAGATTCATGGCCAGCCTTAGCTACTTAGTGAGACCTCTGCAACTTAAGTGAGACCCTGTTTCAAAGTAAAGAATAAAAAATTGGGCTGGGGGTGTAGCTCAGAGGTAGAATGCCCCTGGGTTTAATATCCAGGACCACACACACACACACACACACACACAAAAGAAGAAAAATCCTAGAAGCCAGGCGTGGTGGTGCACGCCTGTAATCCCAGTACTTGGGAGGCTGAGACAGGAGAGTCGCAGGTTCTCGGCTAGCATCAGATACTTAGCGAGACCCTGTTTCAAAATAAAAAAATAAAACCCGGCGTGATGGCGCACGTACTTTGGAGGCTGAGCCTGGAGGATCCAGGTTCTCGGCCAGCCTCAGCTACATAGTGAGGCCCTCTGCAACTTAGACCCTGTTTCAAAATAAAGAACCAAAAATAGGGCTGGGGGTGTAGCTCGGAGGTAGAATGCCCCTGGGTTCAATCCCCAGTACCACAAAACCAAAAATAATAATAATAAATAAATAGGGCTGGGGGTGTAGCTCAAAGGTAGAATGCCCCTGAGTTCCATCCCCAGTACTGCAATCATCATCATCAACATCATCCCAGGGCCGGGGCGGCAGCACAGTGGTAGAGTGCTTGCCTAATATGTGTGAGGCCCTGGGTTCACCCCCAGCACAGAGAATAAAAAGCTGAATTCTTCTGGAAGGCTTGTTATGAAAACCTAGAACCTCCATCCCCCAGCACCCGTGTTTGATGAAAAAAAATGTGTGTGTGTGTGAGTATTACTGGGGATTGAATCCAGGGGAGTTCTACCTCTGAGCAGCTAAATCCCCAGAGACCTTTTTACTTTTTATTTTGAAACAGGGTCTCAGCCAGGCGTGGTAGCCCACACCTGTAATCCCAGTACTTGGGAGGCTGAGACAGGAGGATCACAGGTTTGAGGACAGCCTCATCAAGTAGTGAGACTCTCATTAACCTACGGAGAGCTTGTTTCAAAATAAAAATAAGATAGGGTTGCGGGTGTAGCTTGGAAGGAGAATGCCTCTAGGTTCAATCTCCAGTGCCACACACACAAAAAAGAAAAAAAGAAAAAGAAACAGGATCTTGCTAAATTGCTGGGGCTGGCCTAGAGCCTGTGATCCTCCTGTCTCAGCCTCCCAGGTGCTGGAATTACAGGCCTGTACCACCATACCTGGCCAAAAAAAACATGATAATACAATGGCAGGAGGGATGGGATTGGTATTGCTTTTTGGTCACCTACTGTTTTTTTTCTTTTTGCGGTACCGGGGATTGAACCCAGGGGTGTTCTACCTCTGAGCTACACCCCTGGCCCTATTTTTTATACTTTATTTTGAAACCAGGTCTCACGAAGTTGCAGAGGGCTTCACTAAGTAGAGAGAGAGAGAGAGACAGAGAGACAGAGAGACAGAGAGACGGGGAGGGGGATAGAGAGAGAGAGAGAAAGAGAGAGAGAGCGAGCGCTGAGGCTGGCTGTGAACCCGGATCCTCCGGTCTCCGCCTCCCAAAGTACTGGGATTACAAGCGTGCGCCACCACGCCCGGCTCGCCTACTGTTTTTGTTTGGAAGCGCTGCCATTCGAGGAGGTGTGCTTGTGGACACAATGACCTGAGGAATTGGGCCGTGTTTAACTGGAACTAGACACCCTGACAAGCCTTCCTCGCACCCATCGGTCCCCAAATCCTGTTCATTAAGACTCCTAAACGGCCGGGTATGGAGGCCCACGCTTGTAATCCCAGTACTTGGGAGGCTGAGACAGGAAGATCGCAGGTTCAAAGCCAGCCTCACCAACTTAGTGAGGCTCTCAGCAACTTGGTAAGACCCAGTTTCCAAATAAGAAATAAAATAGGTCTGGTGGTGTAGCTCAGAGGTAGAAGGCCCCCTGGGTTCCATCCCTAGTACCACAAAAAAAAAAAAAAAAGACTCCTAAACAGCCCCTCAGGCTCTCTTCCCAGTGCTCTGGGTTCTACCCTGTTCCCTACCCTGCTCTACCCTCCACCTCTACTCCTGAGGCTTCTAACTCACAAATACACCCAGTTCACATACCCTCTATGGCTCCCTACTACCCTCAGAACAAAGTTCACCTAGTGACATGAAACCCAAATATGACTTAGCGAGATCCTGTCTCCAAATAAAAAGTAAAATAGTGTAGAATGCCCCTGAGTTCAATCCCCAGTACAAAAACAAAAACAAAAACAAAAAAACAAGCCCACATAAGACAGGTATGGTGTCACATCTGTTATCCCAGGTACTGGGGAGGCTGAGGCAGGAGGATCACTTAAGACCAAGAGTTTGAGGCCAGCCTGGGCAACACAGCAAGACCCCATCTCAAAAGAAATGGAGTGCATGTGTGTGCTGGAAAGTGGATAGTTCCACACTGCTAAAGACACTGCCCTTAGCCAGAGAAGTGGCTGGAGCGACTGGCTGGTGGAGGCCCGTGTTTGATGTGGGGAAAGAGGCACCAGATTGCAGGCTCCCTATCTGGGTAGAGTGAAACCACACAGCCGAGGGGCGCAAAGGTCAGCAAGCGCAGCCGACAGCGAGAAGGTCACATCACTCGGCTTGCGTCCGTGCAGGGCCCGGTCACACCTCATACTCAGTCCCCCCCAGCCCACCCTGGCCCCAGCGTCTCGCACGCACGAGGGTGCTGGTGTTTGCTGAATTCCATCCTTGCTCAAATATGTGTCGAGACAAGACGCGGGCAGGCGAGGCCGTTTAGCGAGGCCACAACCTGCTGCAAGGGTGGAGGGAGACCGGCGCATGCCCGGCTGCAGCAGGCAGGACCCATGAGCTCGGCTCTGCATAGGGACTGGGGGCCAGAGGTCCTGGGATGGCGGAGTGGTCAGGGCTCCATGCATGTGGCTGGGACTCAAGACTCCACAGCTGTGCCCCGAGGAAGGAGTGAAGCACTGGCGCGGGCTGCAAAGGGGATGAGCCTGAGAAATGGGCTGCTGAGCGACGGCAGCCAGACACAGGCCACGCGCTGTGTGATCACGGACACGAAATGTCCAGAACAGGCAAATCCACAGGGAGAGAAAGTACATTTGTGGCCCGCAGGAGGGGAGGGATTGGGGAGCTGATGGGCAAGAGTGCAAAGTTTCTGTTAAGAATAAATTCAGGAGATCTTTTATATATATATATATAATTATATATATATATATATATATATAATTTTTTTTTTTTTTGCGGTACCGGGGATTGAACCCAGGGGCGTTCTACCTCCACGCTACACCCCTGGCCCTAATTTTTTTTTTATACTTTAGTTTGAAACCGGGTCTCACGAAGTTGTGGAGGGCCTCACTAGGTAGAGAAAGAGAAAGAGAGAGAGAGCGAGAGAGCTGAGGCTGGCCGCAAACCCGGATCCTCCGGTCTCCGCCTCCCAAAGTACTGGGATTACAAGCGTGCGCCACCACGCCTGGCTGTTTTATATCCTTTTGACAGTAGTTAACAATAATGTCTTGTATACCTGGAAATCACTGAGAGTAGGTTGTTTTGCTTTTTGTGGTGCAGGGAATGGGAGCCAGGGCCTGGTGTGCGCTAGGCAAGCGCTACCACTTGGCTGTGTCCCAGCCCCACTCCTCATCCTGTAACATTGACCTCCTTGGCTTTTCTTCTGCCTTTTTTTTTTTTTTTTTTTTTGCGGTACTGGGGAGTGAACTAAGGGGCATTTTACCTCTGGCTACAGGCCTATTTTTTATTCTATATTTGGAAATAGGGTCTCACTAAGTTGCGGAGGGTCTCACTAAGTAGCTGAGGCTGGCCGTGAACCAGAATCCTCTGGTCTCAGCCTCTCAAGTACTGGGATTACAAGTGTGTGCCACCATGCCCAGCTCTTTTTTTTTTCTTGCGGTACTGGGAATTGAGCCCAGGAGAATTCAATCTCTGAGCTACACCCCCAGCCCTTTTTATTTTTTATTTTGAAACAGTGTCCCACTAGGTTGCTGAGGGTTTGCCTAAGTTGCTGAGGCTGGCTTCAAACCTGTGATTTTCCTGTCTCACCCTCCCAAGTACTGGGATTACAGGCATGAGCCACCATGTCCTGCTAAATATTCTTTTTTTTTTTTTTTTGTGGAACTGGGGACTGAACCCAGGGGTATTCTACCTTTGAGCTACACCCCCAGCCCTATTTTTTATTCTTTATTTTGAAACTGGGTCTAAGTTGTGGAGGGCCTCACTCAGTAGCTGAGGCTGGCTGTGAACTTGGGATCCTCCTGTCTCAGCCTTCCAAGTACTGGGATTACAGCATGTACCACCACGCCCAGCCTTCTAAATACTCTTTAAATAATGCCAATAGCTCTTTTATCTTGCAACAACCACAACTGAGACTGAGACTATTAATTAAATATATGCGGTAAGTGGCTCCCTGCCCGAGAAGGTGTGGGCAGTCTGGATCTTTATCAGAGAAACCCACAGTAACTGTTTGTTGAACCATTTCTCTGTTTGTAGTGCTAGGGATAGAACTCAGGGCTTGGTGCGTCGCAGGCAAAACTCTGTTGAGCTGCACCTGCCATCCTGATCCCCTTCTTGGTGCTAATGAGTACTCCTGGTGCACAGTCTCCACCCTCCTTAGAAAGCAGCCATCTGGGAGACCAAAAATAGGCAGGACCATGCCTGTCAATTTGGAGAAAGGATACGGGGGTGGCTGGAGCTGGGTGCAAATCCGGAAGTTGGGGGAGATAACACAGGGAAGTGGGTGGCTCTGGCAGGTCACTGGGGACACATGGGAGGTGTTAGGCAGGGAAAGTGCATGGTCCTTGCATTGTTGCCGAGGATCTCTTTTGGAGAGCTGACTAGTCAACTGGTCCTGCTGAAACTGACCCCAACCCTATCCACAGCTCTCGGGTCCCGCCCGAGAGTGACGCGGACTGACAGGGAAAAGTGAGCGCCGACGGCTCGAGAAGCACTCACCACGAGCCGGGAGAATATGTCGAGCAAATCTCGTTTATTTAGGAAGACAGGGCAGTTTTAAAGTGAAACCCATAAAGGAATCCCCGGGCAGTAGGGTGTGGCCCAATGGCACGCAACGGGTCGGGTCATACGCCCCCTATAACCTATCATAGCCCTCTTGAGGCTAGGTGGGGTGGGTCTGCCAGCGCCATCTTTGCTATTGATATGCTGAATCGCTGAATTGCTGTATCACTGCCACGTGGAAGAGGCCCGGTACTCTAGAGCAGGCCTCTGCTAGTTCACCGGGCCCTTTCATGGCACCGAGTAAAGGGCCCCGCACACAGCCAGATCCTCAGAGTCCCCAATGCCACCATTTTTGCAGATGAGAACACTGAGGCACAGTGAATGCAGAAAAATGGATGCTTGGGTGCCTAAGTCAAATTCGTGCTCAAAACCTAATTGACGTGGTGGCTGGTGCACGCTTGTAATCCCAGTACTTGGGAGGCTGAGACAGGAGGATCTCAGGTTCGCAGCCAGCCTCAGCTACTTAGTGAGGCCCTTTGCAACTTAGTGAGACCCTGTTTCAAAATAAAGAATAAGAGCCGGGCGTGGTGGCGTACGCTTGTAATCCCAGTACTTGGGAGGCTGAGACCGGAGGATCCAGGTTTGCGGCCAGCCTCAGCTACTTAGTGAGGCCCTCTGCAACTTAGTGAGACTCTGTTTCAAAACAAAGAATAAAAAGTAGGGCTGGGGGTGTAACTCGGAGGTAGAATTGATGGGGATTGGGCTCACATTGATTGCTAATAGGTATCAACTGCTCATAATGAGAACAAGCTCTCATAGTCAGGCAGAACAATAAAATCCTTTTCTCTGTCTCTAAGTTGTTAGCCGAGAGCTGCAGCCAAGGTTGACCTTGGTCAGCTAAAAGTTGGCTGTTAATCCAGCTAAACACTGAATGTTGCAGGCACAGACACATGCACTTAGAAAAGAATTATAGACTTTCACAACAGCTAAGACTAACATTAAAAGATGAAAAAGCAAGCTATATTAACCCAGATCTTCGATACTTTAAAAGACTATATTCCTGTTTATTTTCTTTCCTTTATTATAAAACAAGTTTTCAACATAAGTAACTTCTTT
>PVJS01022231.1:0-30727 GCA_004027185.1 Glis glis
CCTCTCTCTCTCTCTCTCTCTCTCTCTCTCTCTCTCTCTCTCTCTCTATTTAGTGAGGCCCTCTGCAACTTCATGAGACCCAGTTTCAAAATAAAGTATAAAAAATAGGGCCGGGGGTGTGGCGCGGAGGTAGAACTTCCCTGGGTTCAATCCCCGGTACCGCAAAAAAAAAAAAAAAAGAATTCTGTATCTAGCCAGGTATGGTGGTGTACATTTGTAATAATACCAGTACTTGGGAGGCTAAGTCAGGAGGATCACAAGTTCGTGGCCAGCCTCACTAACTTAGCAAGAATGTTTCAAAATAGAATGCTTCTGGGATCCATCTCCAGTACCACCACAAAACAGACACACACACACACACACACACACACACACACACACGAAAGAAATGAACTCTATATCTGGCAAAGCTGTTCTTCAAAAGAGAGGGAAAAAAAATGGATGTTTCCAGAAAAACAAAATATGAGGAAGTTTATTACCTCTACAAGAAATACCAAGAGTTGGAATAAAGGATGCTAGAGAGTAATTTAAAAGCCATACAAAATGTAAAAGTTCTCTGGCAAAGATAACACATGGACAAATATAAAAACCTCTTCAGATCAAGATGAATGACAATTTGTCAGTGTGTGATGAAGTTACTTGTAGAATGAACAACACCTCTACCCAGAGAGTTATATACAACATTAAAATTACAAATTTTCTGAAGGTATGTTACATTCTAAAATTTCATAATACTCCCAAAGTGGCAGAAAATGAGAGCTGATAAAGCAAAGCTGCTACTGCAAAAGTAATTTTCTGACCAAATGGAACTTGAACATGCAGTATTTATATTGCTAAAGAAGCCCTGCATTGATTTCTCCATCTATACATGGTGAAAACACAGAAAATGAAGATGAACACTATCATTGAACCCAAACTGCCCATGTTTAGTAATGAAAAAAAATTGAATAATGTTCCAGGAAAAATTGTTCATAATTTTCTTAAAATTATCAAGCAAAAATGGTATTAGTTAATAGTGAAGCAAGGAAGAGAATATATTTGGCTATAGTTTATTTCAACCTCCTCCATATTTCTCCAACTGACATAGATTCAGAAAGAATTTTTCCAACCACTGAAAATATTTTAATAAAAACACACTTGCAACAAAGATTGACACACCTTGCCCTATAAGACTGATTATGAGATTAAAGGAACTAATCTCTTGTCTATCATATACCATGAAATACTCTTTGTAGTTTGTTATTTTATTAGCAAATTTATTCTATTTTATTTTGTGTATGTGTGCGCAGCAATTTTAAATATTTGTGAACTTAAAAATACCAATATTTTACTTTGTAGATTCTGATTTTGGTGTCATGATTAAAAATGCCTTTCCTATTCCAACACTGTAAAAGTATCCCATAATATTTTCATTTAGAACTTTGTATTAGTTTTCTTTGTTGCCATTACAAATACTCTGATGACGTGAAGATTATTTTTAAAAGACTAAATAATTTTTATAATTTCACTGTTTATGTTTTATTTTTAAAAATACTTTCATGTATCAATTTAATCTGTCATATTAGAGTAAGAATATATAGTATTTGTAACTATCTTTTACTTCATTTTTGTATGATTATAAATAATAGTTGGAAATAATGTGTGCTGGCTAAATTGACAAATGGATCTGCATTAAATATTTAGCTTTATTTGTTTTTATTTTAACTTTTGAACACTGATTATTTTGTTTTATAAAGTACAAGTAGGCAAAACAAGTCTTAGTCTCTGGTCTTTTTGCTCTAAAATATAATTGCTTCATCCTAGAGAAAGTGAAAGTCATGTACATGTTAGATGTTTTCACTATAATGGCCAAGTGTTCTGATGTTTGATCAGAGCCATATGGAAACACAAGAAGACAGGGGCATTTTATGATATTAGTAAGCCTGAGGCATTCTTACTTTTGGATGTCCCAGCCATGTCATTGAAGACACGTTAAAATACTACCACAAATCACAACAGAATAATTTATGTGTAATGACAGGGATATGTTCTGGGAAATGTATTGTTAAATAATTTCATCCTTGTGCAAACATCATCAAGTGTACTTACACAAACATAGATGGTGTAGTGTACTATACCCCTGGGATATATGGTATAGCCTATTGTTCCTATGCTACGGACATGAGCAACATATCCTTATACTGAATACTGTACACAACTGTAACACAGTGGTATTTGTTTATCTAAACATGTTTAAATATAGAAAATCTACAGTAAAAATACTAAATGATAGGAATTTTTCAGATTGATTATAGTCTTATGGTACCACCATTATATATGCAATCTGTCATTAACCAAAATGTCATTCTGTGGAGCGTGACTATAGACAATATTTGAGTTGAGTTGCAGTTGAGTGACACAATGATATGTTCTATAAGTATTTAGACATTTATTCTTTTCATTTTTTTTCTCCCTTTTTACTTTTCCTTCTAGTTGCTAACATTTATAGTAGGCCTTGGTTTACCCTAGGGGCCTTTTCTTGATTAGTATAATGCCTAGTGGTTAAAATAACCCTGGGAAGACTTCTGAGAGCAGGAAATATTTAAGATTGCTCTTAAAGGCTTAGTCATTGAATGGTGAGTCAAGAGTAAATGTGTTATTCCATCCAAAAGAACAGAATGAGCAAAGGCACCAAATGATGTAAAGCAAGATGCGCATTGCTAAAGTTCATGCTATCCTGTGTTACTAAAGGGGGTGCATGAAGCAAGGAACAGTGAGAGATTAAGACGGAAATGAGCCTAGGGAAAGGGCTATGAAAGCTCTGTATGGGAAGCCATAGACCTCATTCTGGGAATGACAGGACTATGTACAAACTTCATATGATCACCTTGGCAGCTAAGTACAGTAGAATATGGGGGAACAAATTAAAAGGCAAAAACATGAGATAAGATGCAGTTATACTAAGCCTTAGTTAACCCAATGGGTCTTTTCTCTGTGCCTGTAATATCTAGTGGTTCAATAACCCTAGGAAGAGTTCTCATATTTTTCCCCAAAAGAATACAAGACAATTTATTTTCAGGAAAAAGGAATCGAAATACTGTTTTTAAGAATTTTTATATCCTTTGAAAATTCTCAATTTTTGATATGCATTTTGTAATGTGCATAATAAGTCAATGCAATAGTTTATTTATAAATGATGTAAACTGAAGGTGGATGCTCACAAATGCCTATCAATGAAGGTACCGAAAATAAAAATCTGAGAGACTACGTTTCTGGGTAAGTGTGACAAAGGTGTGTTTGAAGATGATGATTTCACTGATAGAAAAATGTGGCATATTTTTAAATATTTAGGAGTTCATATCATCAGGGTTTGATGGTTGTTTGGTAATAATGATTAGAATTATCAAGTACATGTATATAAACATTCCTGTATATAGTCAGAAAGCAAAACTAGCAGTTAATCTAGGGTTATATGGTAAGGCAGCGTAAAGCAGCTTCGTGAAAGAATTTGATCAGTGGAAGGCAGAGATATTCTAGTAGCAAATTAAAAGCAGATGGGAAAAGATCATGGAAATGCTTTCTGCTATAAATCAAAAGTACTTTAAAAATATACTGAAACAAGAAAAATGCTCTTGAACTGTAGCATAAGGCATTTGGGTTAGCTAACAGAAAGAACTTTGTTAGTAATCAACAGTTTAAAACTATGTATGAGCAAAGAAGATCATCGTTTCTATTTGCTGAGGTTTAAAGGTTCATCCTGTGTCCACGCAGAGAACACACCAAAGCATCATCTTTTGTTTGGTATTTTTCTCAGTTGTCAGGAAGTTTTCATGGCGAGTTTAATACTCCCTAAATCAGTATCTTCCTTACTACAGCTTATCACTCATGGACATCTTAATTAATTCTTTGATAATTCAGGCTTACATACCATAAGAAGTAAAAGATTATAGATACTAAGAACATGTTCTCTATTGCAGAATAGAGGACTAGAGATTTTGCAGAAATCACATGCCTTTTGATCCAGTTATCAAAAAACCCAGTTTCTGTAGGAATTAGGATATTTTCCCCAGCAATATTAAATGCTCTGATATCATCAGAGTGAAAACTATAGGCTCACTCTGTCATGACTGCTAGAGGGGGCTGACGGTGCTGATTCAGGGCTAACAAAAATAGTCGCACATCCAAAAAACATTCTCCAATGGTTTGCTCTAACATAAACCAAAATTCTCACTATCTAGGACACTTTGATTAAAAAACAAAAACAAGGTCCTCATCTTCAGGAGATTACTGTTAAACCTACTCTGAAAGAGAAGAAAGGTCTTGGGGACTTCCATCTATCTTATCCTTTAACATATCAACATGGCTAACCTATTCCAATCAACCTTAGAAGGCATAGAAGTTCAGCCTTGTGGAGACAAGATAGAGGGGTAGGTAAGCTAAAATAAAACAACAACAACAAACAACAACAACAAAAAAAAAAAACCCTTTGCCTCCTCTTTCACAGCAGCACCAGAGTAGGCCTGGGGCAAATTACTCTTAACTTCTCACTCAAAATATCCCAAGCCTATAAAGACAATAGGATAAACAAGATAAAGATGCATGTTTATATTATAGAAACATGACTTTCTTGTACCTTGTTTGTATTTTCAAATAATTCAAGACTATTTCATTCCTCTTAATATTATTTTAGTAGGATAACAAATATAAATTAAGCAGCTTGAGGGCAGAGTCCAGTATGAAGGTTAATTTAACTTCTCTTAATGCTGTGATCCCAAAAAGTTATGTAAATAAGTGTACTTGGTAAAGTATGTTGCCAAATATACTTATTGGGGAACTTGTGATGTACAGAAATAGATAACATTAGTTTTGTATGAAGCTTATTGACTCGATGCCATATATAGATTGCTAACTGTGCACAAAAGAATATATATTTGCTACCCTTCATTTCATCCTCAAAAAACTCACTGTACAAATGAAAGCATTGGGGCTCAAAGGTGAAAGTAACACAACCAAGGTGACACAAATTGGTTAGCAACACAGCTGGAATTTGAACATGGATCTGAATGTTCAAAGAGCATACTCATATCCAATATGAAATGAAATTATTCATTTGGTACACATTAGTGTGTGTGCATGCGTGTGTGTGTGTGTGTGTGTGTGTATGTGTGTGTGTGTGTGTTACTAGGGATTGAATCCAAGGGCATTCTACCTCCAAGCTACACCCCTAACCCTTTTAATTTTTAATCTGAAGCAGGATCTCTCTATGTTGCTGAGGCTGGCCTTGAACTTGCGATCCTCCTGTCTTGGCCTCACAAGTACTGAGATTACAGGCATGCGCTGCCACACCCAGCTCTAGTACATATTACTTTTTATGTATTAATGATATTTAATGTCAGAGATAAAAGCACAAACATTGATGTATATTGGATATAGCTATTTCCATTAAAGAGATTATAAACTAATTAGAGAATTAATATATACAAACATGCAGTCATTTTAAATAAAAACATATATATGGAAATTGCAATTCTGAATTGAGGAAATGAAGAGATATATGATTGTACTAAGAAATTTGAGAAGTTTATCTACTACTTCTGTAAATGTGTAAGTTCTTCCTTGACATAAGTATAGCATATTTTCTTCAGTGCAAAGGGACAGATTCATGGTTATGAAGGCATGGAATAACATTGCTTCATTTTAGGCAATATAGCCTAAAATATAGCATCTCTATTGCATGAAGCTGTATTTCCAATATCGTAACATATTACCAACTGTGTTAGCACAGATTTTTTTGAGAAGCAGATGCCAAACCAGGATTTTATATGTAATATTTTGGGGAGTTAAACTCTTCATATAGGTAAAACATGAATAGGCAGAAAGATATTTCAGATCACAAATCTGAAAGTTTATCTGTGAAAAAGATAGAGGAAAGCAAGGATTGAGTAGGAAGGACCTTGGGTAACAACTCAGTTCTGAGAAAGTCTCAGCCCAGGCTAGGGAGAAGCAGGAGTCTCATAGGACGATGATGACCTGACTCCTCTCCCCATGCTCAGCCATTTAGGGTGTAGCCAGGGGAAGCATGACCTAAGACTTCACTGGGGTGCCTCCTGGGGCTGTTAATCAGCTCAGCTCCAGACAGTAGGTTCTCCTGAAGGAGACATGAGCTACCTATCTCTATGACCATCACATCTAAAATCAACATACAACAAGGGTCTATGCAATGATGTTTTTGTACTGTCTCAGAATAGTTTCCCGTTCCTCTAATAAGAGATGAGTAGGCCTACAAGATGATCCTCCAATCCATCTGAGGCCAGCATCAGAAACATACTATGAAATCTTGTGTGTGTTTTAACCATGGAAAGGACCCCCATGTTTGTTTGCCCTTTGCAATAGTATCATTGGAAAAGCATCAAACTCTGCTGGTAATCCAGAGATCATTGGCGGCAAAATTGGATGTTATTGACATAATAAGAGACCATAAAGATATGCATAAAAGAAAGCAAATGCTACATGATGCTAGTGCTCACTGGCCAAGAGGGTAATTGAGTAATTTATTGGCTGACCAATACCTTAAGGAATCACCTTGTTCAGAACAAAATGAGGTTTGCCTCGTATCTTACCACATATTATCACACATGACAGCAAACTTTCATTGATTGCCTATTGATTATACAGCTTTTATCCTAGACCTGTGAATTCAGTGAGTATTAGTCTCCATCCTAGATACTAGTAAAAATAACCACCCACACTTTCATAGTTTTGCAGTTTGCAGTGCACATTCAAATAAAGCATTTCAAATATGTGAAATGTGTCAAACAAGATTTATATATCTCATACCTATATGAGGGCAAAATTTTATTAAACATTTAGTTCCAGACAATGTGCTCAAGGTATTATGTGATTACCATACATAATCGACACAGAATTCCCACAAGGTATCATTCATTATTCCTCCCATTTCACAGTGATGAAACTGAAAACTAATCAAATGAAATGACATGCCCAAGGTCACAGAGCTAGCAAGGAAAGCAGCAAGAAACTGAATCAAGTTTGGATGACACCAAAGTTGCCATTTATAGCCAGTCTTTCTCCACATTAAATTATACTTAACATCTACTAGTAAAGCCTAGTAGATGACACATATCAAGTGATTGCTTCAAATAATATATCAGGAATTTAGAGACATGATAGTACTGAGTCCTTTAGTTCTGTTAGTAACACAATGATATTCATTTTATGAATAACCAAGCAAATGGAAGATTTAAATGCATTCATAACAGCGGTAAGTCTTTGAAATCACAGATAATGAGGAAAGAGAATTTCCTCAATCTATGGGTCAGCTTAAACAATAGCAAGAAGGAAAGCCATGAGTTCCGTGAAAACAGAAATTATAAATAGAGGAAATAATTAGATTTTATTAACCAGATAATCTGGTATTTACTTAATAATTTCCAATTATTGTACTCTGTAGTAAACTCTCCCTAAGATATGTATATGTATATATGCATATGTTATACTATAAATATACATATATATATATATACACAGATACATACATTTATATAAAATCTCAATTATCCCACAAAAACCATGGTCTGGGGTATATCGTGCCATCAAACATATGTGGGATATTCAAAGATCAAGTAACTTGCACAAGATCAAACTGTAAATCCATTGCTTAGGCAAAACTCAGACCAGATCTGTCTCAACCCAAAATCAGTATTCTTCCTACTACATAGCAGTACTGAATTTCCAAAGTAATTTGTGAGTTCTCTACACTACATAAGGTAGCAAGCCAATGTCCACATTGAACCATTCAGTAAACAACACAGAACTCCTATAGAGAAAATGATGCTGTAAAGTTACCCAATAGCTAAGTTATCCAATAGTTACCCAATAGATTAAGTGTGAAACATTATCACAATCCTGATATTCCAATGAAAGAAAACAAAATCCAAAATTCTTCCAATTATAACCTGGGAAAATATTACTTATATCCCTAAGAAGGCCATCACAATCAAGTTCCTCCTACAACTCACTTCCTCTCTAAATAAAAAATATTAAGTATAATGTAATATTTGGTAAGATGTCCCTGAATAAACCACCAGAGTTCATACCCATTAGTCCTAAAAAAAAACGCTTAAGAGCTATAAAATCTTTAAACATGAATTGACCAATGGTTCTCATTCACCAACCTTGGTTTATTGAAGTATGACTAAATATATTCATTGAGTTTAATTTAAAAAAATTTTGAGCATCTACTACATAAAATATATTGTCAACTACCCTGGGGGAAGAGGTTTAATGGTTACTATAGCACAGCCCTCACCTTGAAGAACTGCACAGTTTTCTAGGGGAGAAAAGCCATCTACAGTGAAAACAAGAGAATGCAGAATTTGAAATGTGCCAAAACCCCACTATACAGAATGCATTGTAGGAACAAATAAATACCCTTAACCAATATAAGGGATATTAGTTCTAACTTTAGAAAGTATAGAAAGTTTCAAGGATTTCAAACCAAACTCCTGGGACCACACACTGTAGTAATTATCTACTGTTACATAACAAATAACCCCCAAATTGTCATAGCTTCAATATTTGTCATATTATTGCTTTCTGTCACATATCCAGGAACAGTTCAGCTGGTTGCCCCAGCCTCCAGGTCTGTTACCTTGAGGTTGCCCTCAGTGTTTCATCTGAGTTGCCTCATCCTCTGCAGCTCTGCTGGGGGAAGAACACTTCCAATTCATGCACATGGTGGCTGGCAGGATTTAGTTCTCAGGCTGTTGGCTGAGGTCCCACATGACATGGTAGCACTGAGTCATTGAGTACTGTGAGTAACCCAGTAATATTTGTTGTATTAATGACCAAACAGAAGGATTGTTTGCATTCATAACAATGATAAGTCTATAAAATCACAGATATTATGAGCGAGATTTTCCTCAATTTATAGGTCAACATTGGCCAGTGGCTTAAGTCATGTGAGTGCTCCTGGTCATGTGAGTCATCCCATAGGGCAGCACCAAACAGGACAGCCAACTTCTCTCAGAGTGCAAGAACAAGAGAAAGAGAGAATGAGATCTAAGTTACAGCCTATGTAATCTAATCCTAGGAGTGACACTCGTATGCCGTGGTCACCAGAGCTGCATCAGCAGGTCCAGCCCACACTCAAAGAGAGGAGATCACATACCAAAGAGTCAAGAGCACTGGGATATCTCAGAGGCCACAGCCCAGAGTATAATTTGAAAGGCAGGTAGAATTTCAGCTGTTGGAAATGCAGAGTTGGAGAGCACAGCTTTCGGGAAAAGAATGGGCACATATGCAGAAATGAGGCTTAGCCTGAGGAGAGCAAGTGCTGTCACAGCTAGATGGAAACACAAATGTGTGATGAATAACAAAACAAGTCTGTGAAGCAGGTAAGGTTAAATAGTGTCATGCCGACAAGTTAGAGCTTTATTATTTTAGATTTAGAGAATTGTTGGTTTTATTAAACATTGATAACAGAATCAGAATTATGCTTCAAGGAAAGGTTGACGTGAAGGACAAGACTTTACGGAGGCCAAGAGTCTTTAAGAGGGTCTGTCCTTGAAGACAGAAACAGAGCTACCATTAAGATCCAAACTGCAGCAGTTGCAACGGGAAGAAGAGGAGGGTCTATTGAAATAGCATACTTTATGCCTTATTGTGTGTTCCTATAAATGAAATTTCTTCAACTTCTGATTCTCAAAATACCTAATATTATATGGATTTTCAAAGGTTTTTCAGTTTCTATTATTCTTTCCCCTAACTCTTTCATGCCCTGCTTCAGGGCAACTGTTACCTATTGAATGTCATGCTAGCAAAAACATTTGATCTGAACCTTGCCCATTTGCCCCAGCTGCCTCAAAGAAGGGAACATATGACCTGTCTTTGATCACGCTTTTTTCCTAAAATGAAAACATCCTCCAATATGTGATTCTTATAAAAGGTGAGTGTTAAAATTCTAGGATAAACCACATTTAAGCCCAGGGACTCTGTTAAAGTTAATGAAAACATATTGGGATGAGGGAAGCTGTTGCAAAGTTTGGTGGATATTTCATTCCTTTGCAGACATCAGAAAACCCGTCCAGCCTCAATATAGACAAAAGCTGGAAGGAGTGCTCAATTAGTAGCAGTTTCTCAGCATTTTGCCCAGTTATCTAATAAAGAAAACGAGAACCTTGGTACATAAATTTGCTCCATTATGGAAACAACCTTCAGCGAGGAAGCCAGTGTGCTCTGTTATTCAAATCATCAATGCGATGCTTGTAAGAAGAAACAAAGCCAGCTCTTTAATGACAAATCCAACAATACAGCTACTTTTCACACATGTCTCCACACACACATTGCAAACCATTCGCTGCAGGATAAATAAGAGACAACCAAGTGACAATTCAGATAGAAGAAAAATAGACACCATCCAAAACAGAATGGATTATCCAGTTACCACGCTGACATTATTGCCGCTTTTAAGGAACAGCTGACTTTAGTCATCAGTTACCCATCATCTGTTCTATTTTCTTTTGCAGACTTGCTGGGGAACTTTTCACAAAAGATTCTGGATAAAAATCAGAAATAGATGAAAGTCTAGGAAACAATCGTTCAAATTAGCTCCCCATCTCCCTTTGGTTGCAAAAAGGAATCAGCTTTTAGAAGGGCCCAGCCTTCGACAGATCATTCAGCAGCAGAGAGGTGGGAATCTCAGGCATCGTCAAGGTCACAGCTAGAGGCACCCAGTCTGAGCCTCCTTAAGTGCTGCAGGCTCTGAGCAAAAGGATGAAGGTCCAGAAACTGCGTACTAAATAAGCTGCTAGGACTGAAGTCAGGGTCAAGGTTCTGGAAATGTAAAAACAGACAAGTATCACCAGAAGTATTCCCCTTAGCAACACTCACATATGGTTTTGTATTGGTCTCCTTACATTTGGACATATTTTTTCCTCCCGAACACAAAGAACAAGTTATACACATTCCAGCAGCATTCCTCAGTCAGATTGCCTGATCTGAACAAATACCTTCTACAGAGCCCCCATCACCTCTGCAAACTCCTGGCTTCTACCTCTGATGCCCGCTCTGCCTTGACTCTTTGATTCACACCCACTGACTCCTCATATTCCAGACATTACACTAACATCATGAACCTCACACATTAATTTTCCATAGCGGTACTGGGGATTGAACACAGGGGCATTCTACCTTCATGCTACACCCCCGGCCCTATTTTTTATACTTCATTTTGAAACCGGGTCTCACGAAGTTGCAGAGGGCCTCACTAAGTAGAGAGAGAGAAAGAGAAAGAGAGACAGGGAGAGAGAGAGAGAGAGAGCTGAGGCTGGCTGCGAACCCAGATCCTTCGGTCTCTGCCTCCCAAAGTACTGGGATTACAAGCGTGCGCCACCACGCCTGGCTAAGAAGACCATCTTCTTAATTGAAAATACCCTGCAACTTTTCCCAAGGTCTTGGGATCTATGGTATGCCTGATCACAGCTCTCCCATCCCAACACTTCTAGATATTTGCCTTCTTTAACTTAAAAATGCCTCCCTCCGCGCATTTCAAGTAGCACTACCCTGAGCAACTCAACAAATACTACAAAAATGCCAGTCTCTGAAACTGCCCTCTCTATTCTTAATCTCACAATGCATCAAGGAGCTATCGAGTGATGGTGATACAGTCATTCTGCTTAAATAATGCTACTTTATCTCCAGCTGCTCAAACAGCATTATCTAAGCATTTTCCAGGCTATCCACCAATTATCTGACAACACAGTGTCTTATTTTCACTCACTCACACTAGCCTAATGAACATGGCAAACTACTGGGAGTGATATTCAAGATGTGGCACGATTTCCCTAGATATCAGAGTAAACCCACATCCCAGCACATCAGATGTTCATGAACCCAGTGTTGAGGAAGAGGCGGGTGATTTAACCTTAGCTCTTGTCAAGTACAGAGCAATACTCCATGGAGTCAACACTCCCCATCCTACAGAGAATGCTAGATGTATTATTTGTCATCTAGGCTGTGAATCTGGTCATCTTAAGAGATAAATTAACATACAGAGCCAAGAATCAGAGTCATATGGAATGGCCACCTTAATTAATTCTCTGACCCATCATCCTATAGATTTTTTCAGAAAGCACAGATACAATGTAAGTCATACCTCTTCTTCTAGTTGCATATGATCTTCCTTTGAAATGTTGTCAGGTAATTCTATTCTCTAGCAAAGTAGATGAAATAATAAGGATAGTTACTCACACATGAAGGCTTTTCCTCAAGGGCAATCATCTTAACGAGAATTTTTTTCAAAATTAGCCAATCTGCAGTTCTATTAAAACATTGTGACTCTGGTCCTGCTCTTTTCACCCCAAAAGAGAGAAAGTAAAGACAGATTCCCATTAGAGAAACAGCTTAAAAGGCTAAAAGAAATCCTGACAAAATTTTCAAATGTTCTAAAGTTACATAAAGGTACCAGCACACATTTGTTCCTTACAACATACCAACCTAAGATTGTGATTTAACTAATTATCCTCACGTTTCGAATACAGACAATTATTTTTCAAAAAAAAATACAGAATGAGCATTTAATGAAGCTTCCTTGAAAAGTCACCCAATTAGAAGAGTACCTACTACAAATGGATTATTTTTAATCAAATGACAATTGATAAATTGGCAGTTAGTCACAAGTAGGTATTCTCTTTTCATAAGAAGTAATTTTTAGGTGTTAATGAATCTCAATAACTTTTTAGTTACAGTTTAACATTTCAAATTTGTTTTGTGTGAAATAAGGTCTAAATTGGTGTGCCGGGACACGCTATGAACGTTGCCTATGGAGACCTAGACAGAGAGTCATTCACACTGTTCCATGCAAGGGTGGACATTTTTAACTTTTCCTTGCCTCTTTACTATAACAACATATTACTTACTTCTATAAATTAACATTGGCTAGTATATATGTAGAGTCTGTTATGTGCCTGTATCTTTAGATATACTATCTGTAATACTCACAAGGTAAGATTATTTTCCCTAATTTTACAGATGAGAAAGTTAACGTTGGAGGTGCTAGTTAAGAAAACCAGCTCTGTGTGATCACAAAACTCCTCCTTCTGTTCCTATTTCATTCTGCATACTTGAAGGACACTTTATTTTCGATCGATTGGAACTTTAAAGAGAAAGGAGGACGGTGTCAAAGACTGCTTATCTGCAGAGAACTTTGGCGTTTACCATGGTTTTTTTTCCATATCTTTTGCTAGCTTAAGCCCATCTGAATTCTGTGCAGCAAACAGGTGAGAACATGAGCATAGGCGTTAAAATGCACATTTGCACACATACCCTTAGAAATAAATTTTTACATGTAATAAATAATTGACTAAATATCTAGCCTGATAGTACCAGCATCAAAAATCTGAGTTTCAAATAGAAACAAAGTACTCAGTTCTATGCTGGGCTTTAAAGCAATTAAAAGCAGATGTAGACATCACAATGTGAAACTGGTCATATAGCTATGGACATGAAATAAAGACAGGCACTTATGCAACTTTACCTTGAAAAATACTAATTTTAAGCAAGGTGCAAATTCACATATGAATTTGTTGTGTTAGTGATGATTGCATTGTCAATCAAGAATCATAGGACACATGAACTTGTTGCATGAGTGACGGATTCAGTATCAATTACAGTTGGTGCGTATTTAAACTTTGTTGAACTGATTTTTTTTTTAAAAAAAGGAACCACCACCACCACATCCTCTCTAGGTATGTGGAGATGATTTGGAGGGAGGGGTGTAATTTTTAAGAGTTCCTGAAGTGATGTGAGGAGTGTGCTGTGCAACATTGGGAAGGATGACAGGTAGAAAGTGCAGTCTGAATGAAGATGCAGGAGTTAGAGTGTGTTGAACGAAGTGGGTGGTGAGGAAGTCTGCCTGTTAAAGAAGTGGAGGAGGCATTTATTATAAGTGAAGGATATGTCAAAATTACCCTTTTTAAATAGATGAATTAATGTTTAAACTATTAAAGGATCCAATTTGCTGAAGATTGTTGAATCCCTTATGGAAAGCCAGTAGTGATTACAATTTAGCGAGCTGTTGTTCTATAGCCTGCTACGTATATGCCATATGTGTTTATCTTTTTCACTAGCCTACTTATACGCGATAATACTACAGCAGCTTTCAAGATGAACATTTGATAAGCCAGCTCACCGCCGACTGACACCTCCATTTCAGCTGGCCTGACATATATAAAAAGAAACGGAATGTTTATCCGTGTGCTTTCCGGATTTGACATATGTGCTGTATGAGAGTCACAGAAGCGAACTTCAGAAAAGAAAATTAAAGAATGTACTTGTCAGTTTATTCATCAAAGTTTACCTGCTTCACATTACACGGAGACAAATTATGCTGGCTACTAGGGTACTTCGAAAACATCTGCTAACGAAGTCAGAAGTAATGATAAACAAACGAGTTCCCTTTGTGGTTGATTTTCATCCAGCTGCATTTAATTATAATAGCGCTATCAAAGAGAGCTCCCCATTAGCTGCTAATTCAGAATGACTTCAGAAGAAACTCCCAAAGCCTGCAGTGATATCCCTCCAACTCTGATAACTTCCTAATCTCTGCCAATGTTTGTGAAGAGCCATATTAAAGAAGTTTGGTTATTAGTCCTGGCTGTTTTTGACTGCCAAGGTGGTATTTGGTGCTTTTTTTCCCCAAGACTACCTTTGTAATAATGGAACCAATTAAACTTTAAAAAATGACAAAATCTTTCACATGGATATGTTTGTTTCAGATGTAGAATTATATAATGGGCTGCCTCCAAAAAGCAAGGGAATGCCTTATTTTAATGCACATAAGGTAAAATACCAGTCATGTTATTCATCAGTCCACTATCACCACAGATAAAAATAACATGACACTGAATTTTCACACTCAGGGTGAACTGGTTTCTAATGAAACAAATACCCAAAGCTTCTCAGAACACTACGTCTACCTAACTCGATAATGAATCACCACCAAGCCTTGCTTATCCATCAGCACTGGATCTTATAAATTCCCAGTTATGTATTCTCTCTTTGAAAGTCTTAACCTCAGCCAGGCTGTGCAGCACTCCTCTTTAGCAAGCTTTCTCCACTACAAGTATGAATGATTCCTCACCCAAATTTGGCTTTTTTCCTGGCCAGGAAGCAAATGCAAAATAAAAAGCTTACATGTGCAAACAATGCACAGCTGCACATGTGCCTTTGCTGATCCAACTTAGAAGCACACTACCCCCCCTTTTTTTATCTATCTTACAGAAGTTAGCTGGTTAGGTACAAGCTGAAGGTGAAGATGGATAACCTGGGAACATAGCTGGATTCGTTTGCTATGAATCTCTGCCACAAGTAGAAAAGGTTTATGAAAAAAAATCATGAATGCAGAGTAACCCAGATAGGGAATGGTAGGCATTTGCCAGAGTTGAATCTGGCCAACCTCCCAGGACCCATGTCATAATATATTTTCCTGATATTTACAGGACCTTATTTGATCATGGAATGTGCATGAAATTCAGAGAGAATGAGGACATATTTTGCCTCCTGAAAATATTGATACCTTTGGAGGCTTTATTTATGTTTGTTCCCTCTTTGTTTTTCAAGGAAAAATAACACATCTCTAAATCAAACCAGTTGTTCAACTGCCTAACTTATTCTACTATTCTGTAATGGGAATGACAATTCCCTTAATCTCAGTCTTGCTTTCTTGAGAATCCTCAAGAAGCCAGTAGTACTTATGAAGAAACCTCAACTTATCAGAAGGGAGAATGGAAGTGGGAGAGGACACCGTTGCTTTTAAAGATGTTTTTAGAAACATGCTTCTAGTGATTCACCGGGGTAAGCATATGACATTAATTTCACCCTTGGCACAAAGATCAAATGATGTTGCCAATGTCATTGTTCTGTTTATAACAATATTTGTGATGACTTGAACATTGCCCTCCTCTAATTGGCTTGAGAACAAGCATTATTCTTTTGTGCTTGGTTTCATAAAGCTGGGTTATGTCCTATTTCAAAAAGAATGTGCAGGAAGAGCATGGTTTTTGGAGGTACTTGATCAAAATTGAGGATTTTTCAAAAGACTGTTTGGGGGGGGGGAGTGCAGAAATGCCCACAGGCATATTTTCGCTCTTAGGATTCTAAGTTTCTATAGCCTGAGAGCCTGAGAAAATGGGGGAATTAGACCATCTTTCAAATAAGATTTCTCATCTTGTTTTTTGCCTTTTCTTATGGATAACCAGATACATTTAGCAATGGAATAAATATTTTGGAGCATGGAAGACTCTGCACAAATTTTATTACCATCTAGTGTAAGATCTTTTAGAATGAGCTAGGATGTCACTTCAGTTTCTCTAATTATCAACCTCAATGCCTTAATTTTAAAGAATATCTGGTAGTAAACTCATGTTCTGTAGAGATACCCACCAGTGTTGGCTGTTCTTCTTCGACCTTATATGAACCTTTAAGTATGCAAATATTCTCATAAGACATATGTTTCTATTTTAGAACACTGAGTCCCTAAGATTTTACTGTTATATAAATTGATAGCTAAGAGAAAAAGGGAAATTTACAAAGTTTTCAAGAAGTTCCAACAGGCAAAATGAACCCTGTAATATAAGGCTTTGTAGGTGCATTTGCTGATCCAAGATGGTAAATGGGCAAAATCATGTCTCTGCCCATTCTAGGCCTCTGGTTGTATATCTTCAGCAGGGAAATTACACTTGGCTTAGTCTCATTCTTGCTTTTTTAACATTAACTGAAAAAATTCATTAGGAAGTACATTTTACTCTCTACAAGTAGGGAAATTTCCATTGTAAAATATAAAATTTAATGTTTTTTATATTGCAGTTTCAAACAAGAATTTGGGAGAAAATGTCTAGTACTTAAAAAAGAAACCTCAAATCTCATTCATCAAATCTAGTTCAATACTCTAGCTTTTCTTTTTTTTTTTTTAAAGGAAAGCAGCTAAGTGGCCTAATTTCAACATTTACCAGCAAGAACATGATAAGAACATGAAAAATATATCTTCTGCCTGAAAGTTGATGGCTGCTTGTTTTGTGGTAATAGTTCCAAGGAGAAAATAATAATAGTTTCTTATTATATTTATCCCTACCCATTATTTTATTACTATCCATCTTCTTATCTAGCCCTAATTGTGGGACAGTGCCCTACATTCTGCTTCTCTTGTAAATTATTTCCTTGGCACCATAGCATTCCACATGTATTTCTAGACCATCCATTTTTGAACCTCATGAAACTGTAAGGTCATACATTGCTCTCAGAGAGTTGAGAACAATTTATTTAACTTATTTCACATACTGCTTATCACATCAATATGTAAATGTAATTGCTTAATAAATACCACTTATTGATGTTGACTTCATTTGAAAGGTCCTTTGCAACGTAAAAATTATGCTCAAAATTATTCTAAGTTATAAATTTATTTTCACAACAATATTCACCCAACAAATACTTCCTAAATACTTCCCATGAATAAATAAGTGCTAAGCTCCCTGATTTTCACATTGATTATGGAAGACATAGGGGCACAATTATATCTAAGTGTAAATACCAACTTGCTATTAGAGTCCAAAGGCAGGGAGATGATTTCCAGTTAAGGATTATGGAAAGGCACAGGCAAGCATATTTTGTGCAGGTTATGGCTTTATAGCTAATCCAGAATAATGGGTAGAATTCCAATGCCAGAAATAGAGTGTTATCCAGGAAGTTTCTAAGGTGCTTCAGCAGCTTTAACAGCTAAGACTATTGGAGTCAATGTACAATGTGCCTACAACAATGTTCCAGTATCTAGAAACATTTCTATGCTCATCTCCCATCTTTTTTTTTGAAACCTCTTCCAGATCTAATGTTCTGATTTCTCATCCTGTTCCCCTGTACTTCCACTCTATCTCCCTCACCTGGACTTTCTGCTATGCTTTGGAAGTTAGGCCTATTCCTGGATGTGGTAAGATCACCTTGTATATGGGCTTCTCTTCCTGTAGGCCGGACCTGTGCCCATTTATAACATGCTCAGTTCCTTCCAGTCTCCCTGCATAACACCATGTTCTTCAAATATTGTGCAAGAAAAAAATGGTATAACAAATAGACAAATGCATTCAGAAATGATTTCAACAAGTACATTCTTTGATTTTTCCATTAATGACTCCATCTAACCATACTCTGTAATATTTCCTTTCCCTGTCTTTTGAAGACAAAGCCTACAGGCATCTGATTCTTTTCAGTATTTTAAATCTAGTCTAGATGTAAACATTAATTTTATATCCAAATTAAAGCACCTCCCCACCCCCTACTTGACTTGCATCTTAGATCCTGCAACAGGGATGGAGAACAGGGTTTGCTTTCTTTACTCCCTTTCTTTTTTCACTTTCACCCCACTCTGCCTTTCTCCCTGCTATTTCTGGGTTTCCCTTGGGTGTCAACATTGTTGGGCTCTCGGAGGGGAAAGGGGTGAGGTGAAAGTCTAGGTGTCAGTCATCCAAATCTGATAGTTTTATGGGCTCCTTGGAGCCCTCATGTCCCAGAGGCTCCAGGGATGGATGATGTACTCTATCAATGACCTCTTCTTTCTCTCATCTCTTGCCCCTGGCTCTCTGCCCGACAGTTTCTTAGGGATGTAGTTCCCATGACACAGGAGGTCTCTGAGGCTTCCACTTGATCCATGAGATATCCACATATCCTTGTTGTAAAAAAACACTGATGGCGCAGGCCGCCCTGCTGTGGCAGCCTCTTCTTACCCCATGCTGCAGATGCTGCAGTTATTTCCCACTCAGAGTGCGAAACCAACTCCCACGCTTGTATAACTCCAAGCAAACACCATGAAATGTGTATGAAGCTCTCCTCTACACTGCCTCTGTACCGCTGTTGGCCTAAGGAACTCCTATGGCTCAGCCAGCTCTCATCACCAGAGGAAGACACCAGCCTCCCTTTTTGATCCGATGTCTTTGAGTAATATTCTTGTCCTTCTCAGTAGGCGCAGAAGAAGAGGGAGCAGATAAGTCAAAACTCCTAGAGCTCACAACCCATTGAATACATTCAAATATCCATTATTCTGTATCAGTTGATTGAGAAAGGTTGAGAAAGGGAGGGAACATGATTTATTTTTACTAAGGGGCCACTTCTTTACTGTTTCCCTCAACAAAATTCTGAAACAGCAGAAGTTCCATTTAACACTATTTTACAGTATTTGTATACAAAGATAATGAGAAAATGCTGCTGGAAGCAGCTGATTTCTGTGGGTAGAATTTTATGCAGTAGGCTACGAGACAGAAACAAAGTTTTTTTGAGCTAGGCAATGTTAACATTTACATTACAAAATTGTCCTCTGGGCTTTATTTATATGTAGATTCTTAAAGAGTTAAAAATCATTATTTTTAATAGATTTATGATAATTATTTTGCTTTATTTTGCATGTGGTAGTCTATTTTGTTGCTCACCAAATATTTCCAGTGTCTTCCCATGCAGAAGGTTAGATTCTCTACCCCCTTGGGACACATGACCACATGACTTACTTTGGACTATAAATTGATGGAAGAGACATATGGATGTTTCAAGAGCTATTGCAGGATGTGCAGTGTGCTCTCTTTCTGCCACAGTAATCAACATTCTCCAGAGAATGGCTGCTCTCTTATCCTGGATAGCAAAGGGAGGACGGCACAAAGCATAGATTCCATCCATCTGGTAATTCATACTCTGTGTGAGTGAGAAGGAAACCTGGTTGTTTTAAGCCATTGCAATTTCATAACAATAGTAACACCTAGGTCTCCTTACTGATACACTGAGTGCACAAATATTTTACACTGTACAGCTAAGTACTGCGCTATGGTTTCCTGGATTTCTTCTCTGTTATGGTCAGGTATAGAATGTCCCCTGAAGAGCTCAGGGTTGATATAGTTAAGTCATGAGGGTTATAATCTTATCAGTAGATAAATCGATTGTAAAAAATTTATCTGGGTGGTAACCTAGGCCAGTGGGGTGTGGCTAGGTTACATTTAAGGTGTATTTTCATTTAAGGTGTAAAATTCATTTAAGGTGAATTTTAAAACAGAAAGAGGCAAACCAAATAAATCTTATTGAGACAAAAATGGTACTTTGTTCTCCATATTTGTTAAGGGATGTATACATGGAGGTTTAATTAAACTATAATTAAGAACCTCACTAGTAAACATTACCTAGTAACCTCATTTATAGCCATTATAAGATTAAAATTGTCTTTTAAATTTATTCAAATTATTTGCATAATTTTTTATGTTGTAAACAACTTATATCTACTTTTTAAGAGAGTGAATCCATATTCAACTATGACAATAGATATATATTGGTATTGTTAATATTTACAGGCTTTGTGAAGATTTCTAACAGGTGGTGAAATAATATATGGATTCCAGTTGTGCATGCATTAAGCGAAATGCTTGGATATGATAGGGTGGTACAGTGTTCAAGGATAAACATTTATTGGATTGGCACAGATAGCAGTAAAGAAATAAAGCCATTGAAATGTCTGTTAAATATTTATTTGGAAACAAGAACATTGGATAGTATACAGTTTCAGATGGACTGCTTCCAATATCTTAGTTTTTCCATCATTTAGCATAAAATATATCACTCGTAGCAGAACAATATTTTAGATCTTCTTAATCCCATAATATTATTCAACCACCTTTCTTATCACCTCCCATTTCAGAAGGCACAAAACCCATTAAATTCCCCCCCAGATCACTCATGTCTAGAATAATCTGTATTCTAGACAGACACCAACTACTAGCGAGTTTGTGTTAATAGGCACCTGACATCATTTTCATAAATTTCTTTTGACACTACCTTTTAATCAACAGGATAAAGATTGAATAAGCCTGTCGGATGTTTCAACAAAATAAAAAGGAATATATTATAAGCTCACAAAAGTACATTGATTGTGTCTACAAAGATATATAATTAAAAAGTATAAATCAAGGACTGCTATTTTACACTTGACTTCAGTTATTTTGAACACTTATGGTCTAGTTGTGCTCATTGTTAAGGATGTGATTTTATGTGTTTAGAGTAAATCTGCTGTAAGCAATTTTATAGTTTAATGAAAATAATTATAGTTTGAGTAGTATGAAGTATATCTGATTTTACTTCCCTAAAGTAAGCTGTGATATAAATTATCATGATTTATTATGGTTATTCTTGTGGTTATGTTTGGAGTAGATTCTAGCAAGTAATGATGATTCTAAAATTGCAAAGAATAGCATTTCAAGCTATTTTTCCTCAGATTTCATCTTTAATTTCTTTATAAAATTGATACAATTTCCACTGTAGTACAGTATGTGCTACTGTGAAGATGGCATTATTGTGCTGTCAATTTGACAGCTTACTTTAATCTACACCATTTGGTGAAAGAATACATTTTTAAATCTTTTTTAATATATCATATGCCACTGTCGCTCCTTGTTCTTCATTTTTAGCCTATCAAACAGAAATGATGTGCTTTAATGCAAAGCCATGTATTTCCTACTTGAATCGTTTATAGTGTCTTCAACTGCAACCTTACTTTTCCGTATGTTTTTAATTTCAAATCAAAAATCAAGAAAGGAGATATATTTTCTTCTCTAAAATCAAAAGTACTTTCAGGGTTAGCCATGATTTCCACACACCTGCATGCATTTGACTACTCCTTTGAGGGATATTAGGGGTAACAGTGGGGTACAGTATCTCCAGGAGCTGCTAGAGAGAGACTGAAAGTATGGCTCAAATAACTCTTTTCATATTCATCTTTACATAATCAAGTTTATATAAGAACTTGATTAGAAAAATCATGGCTTGGCTCCATACCTCCAACTTCTTTCCACCACTTCTATCAATTCATTCTTCCAACAAGCACTTATGAGAGTCCCCCAGATGTCACACTCTGAGCTGGACCCAGATGAAAATGAATGGGCCTAGAGAGAAGATAAACAATCAGGTTGACAATGATGCTGGAAAGTAACAAGTGCTCTACCAGGCACAGACAAGTGACATCTGACACACCACAGTAAGTTTATATCCTAAGGCCACAAACCAGGTCCATCCAAAATAGACTCGTGATTTCCAAAGGAGCGAATATTAAATAAAAAATGTTTTCAGATAAGCTGGGCATGGTGGAGCATGCCTGCAATCCCAATACTTATGAGGCTGAGACAGGTGGACCGCAGTTTCCAGGCCAGTGTGTGGTAACTTAGTGAGACCCTGTTTCAAAATAAAAATAAGAAAAAAAGGCGTTTGGGGGGGCTGGAGGGGTAACTCAGAGGAAGAATACACCTGGATTCAATCCCCAGTACCATACACACACACACAAATATATGTTTCAGATAACAAAACTTAGAGCTTCATTCCTTCTCATTAACACTTGAAGAATATTTTGCCCTTTGAATTTCATTGTTAGTGCAAAATTGGTTTATATTTTCTTGAGGTTAAGGAAACATTATAGGCCTTCTGTGCATTTCTTTTTCTTCTTCAGGTCAACATCAAACTGGCCTGAGAGTGTAAATGACTACTCCTGCCAGATGATGTAGCACACACCTGTAATCCAAGTGCTTGGGAGGCTGAGACAGGAGGATCTTAAGTCAGAGGACAGCTTGGGCAAGTTAGTGAGACCCTGCCTCAGAATAAAAGTAAATAAATAAATAAAAATGGTTGGGTGGTAGAGTGCCCCTGGGTTCAGTCCCTGGTACCATACATCAAGAAATGACTGTTTCTTAAGTTCTTATGGAATGATCATTTGAAACGCCTTATTAAGTGACTCAGATCTTCTTCATTCCAGAGGTCTATCTTAACTTACTGTGACCATTCCATTCATGTAAACACCTTAATGCATCTGTGGGGACAGTCAAAACATGGTGTGTGTTAGGCTTCCTCCCCTCCTTCTGGTGAAGGCCACTGTTGTATGAAAAAACAACTAAGCACGTCCTTGAGGATGCCATACTGTCTTATGTAACTGCACCCTGGCTAGCCGCCATTTGGTTCTGATTTGGTATTTAAACTGGGCAGAGACAGTCCAATGAGCAGATACACTGTGGGCAGATGGATGTGTGGATATGCAGACAGGCCGACACGCCGATAGGCACATGCGCGGATAAGCAGATATGCTAGGGGGACGTCTCCATGTGGAGCGCCCATGGACCTGGTCAGCCGCCACTGGGTACGGGAGGCCGAGGCCTCCTACTTCAGCAGGCCGCAGCTGGAATAAAGCTATGTTTCATCCCCTCTAGGCTCTTTGCTTCTTTTATGGATGTACCAGATTAAACCTGCAACTTCCCAGCCTTGGTTGGTGACACACAGCATAGGTATAAAAAGCCTCTCAAATCCAGCTACTTAAAAAATATTTTCTTACCACTCATAGTTCATTCATAATAGGAAAATGAATACACAAACCTATAAGACTCAATCACTATCTGGAGCATGAAAGGGAGGGAAGGGGGAGGGAATAGGGTGGGATTGAAGGGAGGGCTAAATGTGCAATGTGTGCATGTATGATGTTCATACCCTGACATATATCAGAATGTATAATTACAATGCACCAATAAATGAACATAAAAAGTTAAAAAAATAATTTTATTGGTGTATTGTAATTATACATCATAGTGCAACTCATAGTGATACATTCATATATGCACACAGCACTTACCCTGTTTCCCTCCGTGTCCTGCCCTGCTCCCCCCCCCCTTCCTGCATGTTAGTGACAGTGGTACTGATACCTTCGTATGTGGACATAACTATATTTACTCTTTCTTTCTATAGCTTGGATATGGTTTGAGTGTGTCCCCCCAATGGTCCAGGTGTCAAAATTTAATGCCCATTGTGAGTTACCAAGAGAGTGAAAACTTAACCTGCCTATGCTGTTTAGAGGCGGGGCCTTTGAGAGATGATTAGCATTAGAGAAAGTCATCAGGATAGAACCCTGGTGACTGAATACTAGTGGCTTTATAAGAAGAGGGAGAGAGAGCAGAAGAGGCACACACATGTTCCTGTCTCCTGCCATGTGCCCTCCACCTCTTCAGGACTCTGCCAGCAAGGAGGTCTTCACCAGATGTGGGCCTTGCACTATCGGAACTGTGAGCTAAATAAACTTCTTTTTCAAATAAAGTCACCCAGCTTCAGGTATTTTATTATGATAGTGAAAAATAGACTAATAGACTTTTTAAATGAATGCATGTCAAGACATTTTCATTTTGCTTGGGTTGTTTTTATATATCACTATTTTTTGCTAGAAGTAGCATCCACTAAAGTTTGATGCTTATTAACTATGAATTCAGGTTTGGAATTGCATAGACCTGGCTTCTAATTCAGGCCCTATTATTTTTACCTGCTACATGATTGTAACTAAATTATTAAGCCATTTTAGGTTTCTGATTTCTAATTTGTAAAATAGAGGCAATATTTCTTATCCTAAAAGATTGCTCGAAGCATTAATTATCTATTAAGGTGCCTAGAAATTATTCAATTAAAGACTGGCTATCTATTAACAAGTTATTCATAATATTTGATACCATTGGTTACCAAGTACCAAACAGGGGATAGAAAAATGTCATTTTCTAGGTAAGACATGGCCAGGGCAGGTCTATTTAGCAAACTATATGCCAGAAGGGAAACAATTAACTATCCTTTTAGTTTTATTATGTCAACATTTTCTGATTACCAACATTAGCAACAGCTTCGCTACAATTAGTACCTTGATTAGCTGCAAATAAATGATAATGATATCATTAAAATTAACTGGGAGGCTTCCAAGTTACTCAGATTTCTGGGTTCCATTGTAAGCCCACCAAATCAAAAAGTCTTGGCCTTTTGAGATGAGGCCAAGAAATCTTTGTTTTACATTGCTTTCCAGGTGATTCTATGTTTAGGAAACTGCATTAAATGACCCAAGTCAAGGTTAAGTACAGTGATACAAGTAATACCTTCCTGCTCAACCTAGCTCTAAGGCTGCAGTACAAAAGAATGACCTTGATCCAGCTGAAGAGCAATTAACTACTATCTGTCTTTATTCATCCATATAAAAAAGGGCAGAGAAAGATAACACTGGGTCAGTTAAGCACCCTTTTCACAATGCTCTTCTTAATGTGCTATTTTTATGTCAATTTGCCATCATCTAAAATCTTAGCAGCATTTTTCTACAAAAAAAAAGTTAGGATGTGGCATTTAAAACTTCAGATCAGAGGTGTTCTCCTTTATTTACACACTGCTACCATGCAGAGACGTTTTAGAATACCCATACCAGGAATCTTCCTCTGCTAGCTGTTTCAATTTAGTTTTTCTGGGTGCAGTCTTGGCATCCAGATGTTTAAAGGTCTGTGGTGATGCCATTGTGGGGCCAGACAGCACTCACAAATCCCCTGCAGATGATGAGCTTCACCTAGTCATATTTCCTCCTCCCTCCGTGTGGCTTTCAAACCCCACACGAACTGTCCCCAGATTCAAGGAGGAACTTCACAAACACTAGAGGTTCTTAAGAGGCCAATTTCTGTAGATAAGAGATAGTGCTGAGGGGCATGTATCCTTTAAAAGCTCCCCCAGGTGACTTGAATAATAATGATAATCTTTACAATAACTAATATCCATTGGACAATTATGAGCTAGGCAATATCCTAATCCCTCGGCACATAATCATTAATGTAATCTTGACTAGAACTAGTAACAAAGCACATGCCTATAATCCTAGCTGTTTGGGAGGCTGATGCAGGAGAATTGCAAGTTTGATGCCCACCTAGACAACATAGCAACAACATCTCTCAAAAACAAAACAACAACAACAAAAAAGTGACAAAGATCATTTTCTTGTTTCATAGCTGATGCACCTGGGGAACAGGAAGGGTAAGTTATTTTCCCTATACAACAAACACAGAGAGTAAGAGGCAGATCCAGGGATTGAACCCTGCCTGTTAGACAATAGAGGTGTGGTCTTAATTCATTTAGTTTTCACAGCTAATTTATGAGGTTGGTCAATATTGTCATTATCATATTGAGAGAAAATCCAAAAAAGTAAGCAATTGTTTGAAGAGAATTTTAAAAAAAACACCATAGTTTAATTATATGGAGCGTTATTGATTAATTACTACCCATAAAATACCTATGTCCTTCAAAACTGTGAATTTAATTCACTGTCAATCCATCTTAGAGTCTGGAATCATTCTGGCTATGAAAACCAAGTGGTAACAGTTGGTCCTGTTTTGTTTGTGGTTTGTGTGTGCGTGTGTATCTGTGTGTGTGTTTTGTACTGGGGATTGAATTCAGGGGCATTCTCCTTCCGAGCTACACTCTCACCCCTTTTCAGTTTTTATTTTGAAACAGGGTCTTTCTAGGTTTCTGAGAGTCTCACTACATTGCTAAGGCTGTCCTTGAACCTGTGATCCTCCTGTCTCAGCCTCCCAAGTACTAGGATGGCAGGCATGTACCACCACACCCAGCTGGTCTTGGTTATTTTCTAGATCAGCTTTTTCACTGCTTTTCTTTACCTTGCTGAGTTGGTTGCTCTCTCTCTCTCTCTGTGTGTGTGTGTGTGTGTGTGTGTGTGTGTGTGTGTGTGTGTGTGTGTGTGATACACATATATACATATGGACTCTGGAACTGAGCTAGCTGTATGGTCCATCAGTCCCTTTGAGTATTTGTTGATGTTCAGTTTTAAAGTAACTCGTTATTCTCTGTCTTTGAATATACATGTTGGTACATCATGGACTAGGAGGCAGGTCTCTTGGACCAACGGACTGGACAGGCCATTTATTCAAGACATGGTGCTGTTCGGCAACAGTAGCATTTAGCAATGTTGAATGAGTTAGCACAATTACAAAGCCAGAAGATCACGTCTGCTGAGCTTCAGCATCCTGCAAACTTGTTCACCTTCCTGTTCTATTCTGTGCTCTAATTTATCTAAATAGCATATTCCCTTGGAACACTTATATTCCTAATAAAACCAGCATTTCACTAACCGACCCAAAGTGAATGTCTACATCAGAAGGACCATTTTCTCTGGAATTCCTGGCCATTTTAGCGGCAATGACTAGCCAGTCACAATACTGTGTGAATACTACTTTTGGACTCTCAAAGACTCCTGTTATATTGTCCAACACAGTGGCCACTAGTCATAAAAAGAATTTGATATGTGACTAACTTGAAATGAGATATGTTGTAAGTGAAAAAATACACACTGAATTTTAAAGGCTTCTTATGAAAAATAGTATAAGTTACCTCCTTAATAAGTTTTGTTACTATATTTTGAAATAAAATGAATATAGTCAATAAAATGTTATTGAAATTCATTCTACCAGATTTTTTTTTTTACTCTTTTAAATGTGGCTAGAAAAAATAAAATTATATGTGTGACTTGCATTGGTACCTCATATCCGTTTATTGAAGAGTATTTCTCTAAAGTCTCAGTAAGTCTTCTGGAAGCTTCTGAATTTTCACAGTGCATCTTATTAGCTAAGTGACCTTATACAAGTTACCCAGCTTCTCTAAGTCTTCAGTTACCTAGCATGCCTAATACTACTATTTCCTAAGCTTGCTGTAGGAACTACATGCTATGGTGCTTTCAAATTCCCAGTACAAAACCATCTCTTTCCGTGGTCTTTTCATCACCCCACCCCCTCACTCACCCAACCTCAGATGCAATCACAACCTGAAATCCATTGATAATGCAATCATTCCTCTTCCTGAGAAAAAGGATAATTCATGCTAACTGAAAACTCATTTGGAAAATGCTAATCCTTCAACTTTTCCTGCCCATTTACATAGAGATCATTTACAAACTCCTTCAAACATTGAAATTGGATAAATGCCAGTTTACTACAATTGCTAGCTCATCAATAGCCAATGCTCAGGTGATCCAGTCCAAAATGATCGAACTGAGTAAGTGGAGAAAGCATAGATTAAACTGAAATCAATTAATCAATTAAGTATTTACAACATCTTTAGGCAGTCACATTTCACATAAATAAATTAAAACAAATAAATTATCACTCTAAAGTTATTAATTCAAGTTCAAAATAAACTTTTATGATTGCATTGTGTTTTATGTTAGATCTACAACAGCAAAGATGTCATTTTTTTAATCTGTTGACAGGACTAATTTTAGGATAAAATAGAGTTAAGCACCTGACAAAAATAACTTAAATGTATTTATGCTCTTATTCATGTGGTGATTTTCTCTTCACCAGAAGTTTTCTCATCTGCATTACTCTGAGGAAAATTTCATACTTTTGATAAGTGCTGTCAGTTATAATATTTGATATTAAAATCTGGGATGGAAATGTGTGATATTCTGCATTTTTAAAGATTTTTTCATATCAATAAGAAAATTAAATTATCATAATCATACATGCATGCTGAAGATTTATTTAGGAAACACCTGAAAAATAGGACCCATATGTCTATACTCTTTAACATGGTCTCTAGTTAGATATCCATTAGTAGCAAAAACTTTTTACTTTGGTTTTCAGGTTACATTGCTAAGAAACGGTAGAGTGCGGGCAGGGGTGTACAGGATAGGGGCATTGATGCTAAAGAAATAAAAATTAGAGCTTTACTCATAATCTTGGTGATTTTTAAAAAACTGTGATATTTATTGCATAAGGAAATAGACCAGAAGTGAACAACTCCCCCACCCCAAAAGATATCTAATCTTGTGTAGGTTGTAAGATCCTAATTCTCTCATTTCAGTACTTTCTGTTCAATGTGTTCACATGGTGGGGAACTGAATTGACATAGCTTTTTAATGAAACAATGGGAAGAATATTTAGCAAACACAGTTATTTCTATATTTGTTGAAGATGGCCTCCATGTGTTATTCAGTTGTAGACAGTTATTGCAGGAACAATAATTCATGTACAAAAACTATTTAAATCAGAAATGGAGCAATTTGGATTTTGCTTAAAAAGACACCTATGAACTCTTCAGGAGTTGGAGTTTGATAAACACTTAATGGAAATGTAGTTTGCATATGGCTGAAAAATAAAGAAAAATCCCCACATAAGACTCTAGTGCAAAAGTCAATACTTAAGACAGTAAGTTAGTTTAAAATATACAGCCAGGCATGGTGGCACGAGCCTGTAATCACAGTACTTGAAAGGCTGAGATGGGAGGATTTCAAGTTCAAGGTCAGCCTCAGCAACTTCAAGAGGCTCTCAGCAACTTAGTGAGACTTGGTTTCAAAATTTAAAAATAAATAAATAAAATAGGGCTGGGTTCAATCCCTAGTGCCATGAATGAATGAATAAATAAGTAAATAAATAAATAAATATAAATAAATGCAAAGCTACACTCAGATTAGTGAACAAAGGAGGGAATAGACAATAAAGATCTGTCTTACAACTTTCTGCAAGTATAGGTAAAATTACCCAATCTACTTACTCAACAACCTTTAAAAATTACTGATTTATTTTTAATATATATATGATAACATTTTGAGATGTATAAAATATTTCTCTGGTGATTGAAAGATCAAAGTATGTTCCCTAAAATTCCATATACTATATGCACTTATATTTGATAATTTCAAAGGTTTATTAGTATGTATATAGAAATAATTTACATAGCATTTTCAACCCCAAAATCTCTGAACAGTAAATTGAGAGGAAGGAGTGACTATGTAGGATAGTTCAGAACTTTGGGATAAGGAAAAAACAGATTAAAGTTTTTCCTATCTTAAAGAGTGTGATTAATACCATTGAAAACACATTGGACACCTCTGTATTGCCTGGTATCAATCATGAAATACCCAAATACTCCAAAGACTTCTAGCTGTACTTTCAACCCATCAGAGACTACCAAGTAATGGGGCTTTCCTGGGCAAGCCTGTCTTCATATGATTTCCAGCTCTGTCTCAATACCAAATAGATCTGAGTGCTTATCGGGTATGAACCAAACTGCCAAGAGCTCTAAATTCTGCCCATCTGTCACTAGGTTATTGGTTCAAGACAATATTAAAACAAAGAACAAGAAACAAAATCAGGTGGGTTTTTTTCAACGTTCTAAGCTTTTTCCTTATTGTCTATCAAACAGCCAGCTCATACCCTTCCAAACTGACTTGAAGTTGAATCTCAAGTTTCAAGTGAACCAACAACTTCCCTCTGGTATTAGTTACACAAAAGGAAAAACTCAGAGAATTTATATAAAGTTAAAATAGTTTTGCAAAAAGTGTGAAATTTGTATTGTGAGAATTAAAGGACTTGTTTATTATAATGCTCTTTTATCCCATTAAAATATAGGACATTGGCAGTAAAACTAAAAGTAAATATGCACATATCTGTATCCGTGTAGGGAAACTATAAATCTCCCTCACTGATAACAGCTGTACCACAGCTACCATTTGAATAGTGCAGCTGCCACAACAATATCAAATTTTATAGTTAAAAAGCAGTCAAAACTTTAATATTACAGTGGAGGTAGATATATATTGCACTATAAATAAGCATCACCTAATGAAGAAATGAAGCATGTTTATTTTTTTTCCTAAGACATACCATTGGATAACATATATCTCACCCACTGCAATCTGTCATAATACAACTCATTACACTTGGATGTCTATAATACAAAAGTCTGATTTATACTAATTAGGTTGGATTTCATTGAGACACGTGAGAACTTGAAAATCCCTGGCCTGAGAAGAGAACTTTACCTATATCTTAAAAGAGAGAGAGAAAGAGAGAGTTTAAAAAAAAAAGAAGAAGGAAGAGGA